>JAOTRH010376561.1:0-35689 GCA_034768845.1 Heliamphora exappendiculata | reverse complement strand
TGACGACGAACATATTGACCTACCAAAAGAATGGAAAATAGTGAAGGATCATCCTATGGATCAAATCATAGGTGAACCTTTACAAGGTGTAAGTACTCGATTTTCATTAAAAAATATTTGTGATCATATTGCATTCATTTCACAAGAAGAACCTAAAAATATAAATGAAGTTTTAGAAGATGAATCTTGGGTAATGGCTATGCAAGATGAAATAAATCAATTTAAAAGAAATAAAATTTGAAATTTAGTTCCTAGGCCTAAAGATAATACAATCATTGGAACTAAATGGGTTTTTAGAAATAAAAGGATGAAAATGATATTGTTGTTCGAAACAAGGCTAGGTTAGTCGCACAAGGAATTGATTTTGAAGAAACATATGCACTCGTAGCTAGGATGGAAGCCATTCGCATGTTATTAGCATATGCATCATATAAAAACTTTAAACTTTTTCAAATAGATGTAAAAAGTGCGTTCTTAAATAGTTTTATAAATGAGAAAGTGCATGTTGAACAACCACCTGGTTTTGAAGGTTATGATTATCCAAACCACGTATTTAAATTAACAAAAGCATTATATTGTTTAAAACAAGCTCCTCGAGCTTGGTACAAAAAATTGAGCAATTTCTTATTAGAAAATGGTTTTACAAGAGGAAAAATTGACACAACATTATTTACTAAAACCAACAAAGAAGACATGCTTATTGCACAAATATACGTAGATGATATCATATTTGGTGCTACTAATGAGATTTTGTGTAAGAAATTTTCCATTTGCATGTAAAAGGAGTTTGAGATGAGCATGATGGGAGAACTCACTTTCTTTCTTGGACTCCAAATCAAGCAAGCAAAGAATGGAACATTCATCAACCAATCAAAGTACGTACGTGAGCTGCTCAAGCACTTTCAAATGGAAAATGGAAAAGTTTTGGGTACTCCAATGAGTCCCTCAACTAAACTTGACAAAGACGAGCAAGAAAAACCGGTAGACACTAAGCTCTACCGAGGTATGATTGGTAATTTACTTTATTTAACTTCAAGTAGGCCTGACATCATATTTAGTGTCTGTATGTGTGCACGTTATCAAGCTTGTCCTAAAGAATAACACCTAATAGCTGTAAAACGAATATTAAGAAATTTAGTTGGTACAATAAATATAGGTTTATGGTATCCAAAATTTACATCTTTTGAAATGACAAGTTATTCTTATGCAGACTTTGCTGGTTGCACAATTGACCGCAAAAGCACTAGTGGCACATGTCATTTCTTGAGAAAATCACTTGTCTCTTGGTTTTCAAAAAAGCAAAATTTTGTAACTTTATCTACCGCTGAAACCGAATATGTGGGTACGGGTAGTTGTTGTGCACAAATTTTGTATATGAAACAACAACTTAATGATTTTAAATTAAAATATGATGTTGTACCGATTAAATGTGATAACACAAGTGCGATAAACATATCTACAAATCCTATTTTGCATTCACGAACAAAACATATTGAAATACGTCATCATTTTCTTCATGATCATGTTCAAAAAGGTGATATATTTTTAGAGTTTGTGACCACTAGTGAACAATAGGTAGATATCTTTACTAAACCTCTTAGTGAGGATCGCTTTATCATTATTAGACGAGAATTAGGTCTTATACATGTTCATGAGGTTGTATGAAATTCTTTTCTTATGAGCATAATGTTAAAATATTTTGTGAGCACCTTCCATCAGTTGTGAATTAACAGAAAATCAGAAAGTCTGAAAAATCACAGACCAGTCAATTGAGGCCCAAATTCCAGTCGATCGAAGCTATTTTTCTCAGTCCAATCGGCCGAAGCTACCACTTCAGTCGGCCGAACGGACGGGAATTCAAAATCCTGGAAGCCGAACAATGTTTAAAATTCTGACATTTTTTTAATACCTCTCGGCTTCTCTCTTCTAGGGCACGAAATTAGTTTATTTTGGCTTGAGAAAGGCTCCATTCCCCTCTTTCTCACACCTTATTATACCCTTTCTAAACCCTAGATTTTCAATCTCTCACAAACCCTTCAATGGCACCTAGGGTTAGAGGAGGAAAGGGCAAATCCATTGCTCGAGATGATTCAACCGACGACAATGACAGTTGGTTCTCCTCAACTAAAGCTGAGATTCTCTACAAACATCATCTACAATCTCTTGAACCGATTTTTGGTAAAAATTTAAATATACGCTTTATAGATTCTTACTTTCCAAATGTTATAAGACGCATATCTAGACTTGGTTGGGGACCCATTGTTTTCTATCAATGTAAAGGCGTTTATCCTCAAATCACTAGGTTGTTTTATGAAAACCTTGCCCAAGACCTTTCACCAAATCCAATGATCATTCCATCCGCTTTACTACTTATCTTTATGGGAAAACTTATAAATTCTCTGATAAAGATATAGCTCATCTTTTTGGAATGGGTTGAGGAGACTTCATGTGTCCACAAATTTCTTCACAATCTTGGATCATGGCTCATGAATTCACCCCCGAATCATTTTTACCTTTAATCATGATCGAACCACCTATGAATTTTGGTATCCTTCCATCTTACTCCCACTCACACTTGAGGCCAAATTTTTTTTTCTCATCATTACATATACCATTGTGCCTCGTAGTGGTTCCCCCACTTATATTTTATATCTTGATTGTTTTCTTTTATGGTGCATCTATAAGGAAATATGTCTTGATCTTTCATCTCTCATATTCCAATGGTTGCTTGCCAAAGAAAGTTCAAAACGTCATATTCTTCCATATGGTGATTTACTCACTCCACTAATTGAGTCCTTTGGAATACCAAGATGCCAATTAAATTAAATTTAATTGGTGAGTATCAAAAATCTTAACGTGGGGAGAAATGGTATGTATTTAATAACAGGAGCTCAATACTATATAGTCTTGAGATTATGGGTCAGAGTGCAATTATAGTTCTTTAGTAATGTGAACTGTAATTCAGTGTTTTATGAAAATTGTAAAAATTGCTACTAGTTTTCCATAATTGCAGATCCCGATTTGTGGTTTGCTTAATTACAGAAACCGCTGATACGTGTTTGTGTTCCACTGGACGTTTTAGTCATAATTACTCCCCAGATCCTTGTTGTAGCCATATATATATGCGGGTAGGCTGAACTAGTTTCATAACTTGTCTTCTAAGACTAAAGCTGTTCTGGTTCTGTCGGTACAAGTTCTCGACGGATTATAGCCCACACTATATCCAAAAATCGTATAAGAGAATACTATAGAAGATCTGAAAGGAGCTTCAACTAGAATTCAAATCGTAGTTGAAGATTCGACCAGTAGAAAGTTATTTATCTAAACTAATTTCGGGTGCAAGGGTTTTATTTTGATCGTTCGTCATCAAAAGTTTTATCTGAAGCCCGTTTTGGCGGTTGCCCGTCCAGTTAATTTTTTTCGTTAATTGTTTGCAAAAATAAAGATCTTGACAGTCTTTCCTCCAACAATTGATACCAAATTCGTTTTGTTTTTTTTTAATTATCGGGGCTGGGTAGTTTTAGAATTGTTGCTAACTTTGGTTTGCAGGCATTTTAATCCCAAATTTATGATCGTCATTTATTTTTTTAAATTTGATTGAATGGTGTAAATGGTGATTACTTTTTTTAATTATGATGGTTAACCGTGATAGATTGAATGTGAGTATTCGGGACATAGGATCGATGCAATAGCTAAATTTATATTTTTAAATATCTATTTAGATTATTTAAGAACATGTTGAACATGTCAAAGAACACGAAGAACAGAGGCGGCACCGACGGTGGTTTGGGTTTTAACGGGCCACAGATCGCGATAAGGTTTTAATGTTTTAAACGATTTTTCTAGTGAGTTTTTTTTACAGTATTTATGGATAAAAAATAGCATTAAAAACAAGTAAAAAATAGTAAGAAAAAATCACCAAAACAGCCCGGTTCTGGCGGCTTTGCCGGCGATAGTTTTTATGATTTTTCAGGTTATTTTTAGGACTATTTTTTGAGAAGTTTTTTAAAGATAAAATAGCAGTAAAATATACCTCAAAATACTTTTAAAAACTAGAAAAAAAACTGGGCCAAACAGTGCATTAAAAAAGAAAAAAATAGCAGCGTTTTTTTTGTGACTATGGCCCTACAGTAGCAGCTTCCAAGCAATTTTTTGACAGTTTCCTAGACTATTCTCAAGCGTATTTTTTTTGACAGAAAAATTTTACTTTTCAAGGCCTTTCCCATGATATAAAATACATCAAAAACGGAGTTCGAAATGGCCTTGGGAAGTTAGCGGTTAAAGGCGGAGGTGCTGGGTGCGTCGGCAGCAGCTTTGGGCAGTGTTTTTGGCAGTTTTTTAAGTTGTTTTTGAGCAGTATTTTCCATAAAAATAGTAATTTTTGAGAGCTTTCATTTGATATAAAGTACGTCAAAAATCGAGTTATGAAAGAGGTCAAAAAAGCCCCGGGAAGTTGGCTGTGCAGTGGTGTGGCAGGCAGCAGTATTTTTTGAGGTTTTGGCCATTTTTCTGGCCAATTTCCATGCAGTTTTCTAGCAGATTTTTTGACAGAAAAATCCCATATTTTGATATCTTTCCAACGATAAAAAACTCATCGAAAACAGAGCTCGGATAAGGCGGGAGGAGCCGCTTGAAGGCAGCGGCAAGGCGGCGCCAGTGGTGGTTGGTGGTGGTCTGGCAGTTTCTCTCTCCCAGGGTTATTTGTGTTGATTTTCTAATGTATACAAGAATGATATGATATATCAGTATATATTAGATAGTATCAAGAAAGCCTAATGCAATCAGGACACTGAATCAAAGGCGAACATGGATTGAAACAGTTGACTCTCTTAAGGAGACTCAAACACGTTAGTGTTTCACTTGGATCATAAAACTGGAACATATGCATATCATGTTTATATATATATACTGTGTGGATGATTGCATATCTATTTTATTTTTCTTGTTAATTTAATTTATTCAAAAATTTAATTTTAATTAAAATATTTTGTAATAAAAAATAAAATTAAGATTTTTTTAATTAATTAATTTTAATTAAATGAAAAAACTTTAGAAATTTTATTTTTGATAAAATATCACGTTTAAGATGATTTTTTTTAAAATCAAATATCTTAGAATAACGTGGGAATTAATTTTGGATTTTAAATTAATTAAATAAAAAAATATTTAATCGAAATAAATTATTATTTTTCAAAATATCTGGAACGAAAAATAAAATAAATAAATGCTTTTAATCATTACCTTAGCTGAAAAGCTGGAGGAAAAATTGTGTATTTATTAAATTTTATTTGTTACGTATTTAAACACGAAAAGGTGGTTTGATAAACCAGAATCTCTAGAATCGTGTAGATAGGAAGATGTTTAATTCTTTTAGATCGTGTGTTTTTCAAAATTAATAAATTTATTTTAGTTAAACGAATTTTTATAACCTTCAAAAATATTTTAAAAATCTAAGTGGGAGAGAAAATTTATTCACAGATAAATCTCGTGGTCTCCATCAGCAGTTTGTAGGTGATACAATTAAACCCTGCGTGTCGGCAGTATACCCTTCCTCCTCAACGGACAGATTAATTGTGCTATCACCAGTACAAACCTCATTTAGGGATAATTCTGGATAATTGTTAGTGTAGATTAGTTCTCCATCTGAGGAGGTTCATTGCGAATCGATTAATTTCGAATTAGGTAATGGTTAACATTTAGTTGTATATAATAGTATCCTCTCCAACTAAGACACTGCTATTATATACGAGACCGAAACTATGTCAGCTATTTAATTTTATGTGGCAAGCTCAGTTGCCTAGATAGTAAAATTAAAAAGAATTGGCCTGTCAGGTCTTATGAAGGATAGTAGACGTCCTCCCATCGAGGCATGCTATTCTCAAGTTGGCAGACTGCTGGCGAATTAATTTTAAAATGGTAGAAGGAACCAAATTAAAATAAATTTAAAATTTTTCTCATCACAATTAACGATTTTTTTAATTATGTGATTCTCATGATTAAAATGGCTTTCAATCCACTCGCTTTAATACTCAAAGAAAACAAACTAACAAGACTAAATTTTGTTGACTGGAAATGTAACTTGGATATAGCTTTAACAACAAATGGTATTCCTTCAATACCAAAAAATGTGTTTGTTTATGAAAAAGGTTCTTCATCTGAGCCAAAATGTATGAAGAAGAAAAAGTTTCAAAAATAGGGAGATACGATTTTCAGGGTAGTTAGTGGGCTATGGGTTGGTTTAAAAAATCTAAAAGACAGATGTTTTCACTACAACCAGACCCGACACTGAAAAAAGTTATGTCCAATATTTCTCAAAAGGCAGAATAAATAGGGTAATTTTTGTTCACTGGTTTTGGAAACATGTTTTGTGGTGTTATCTACTGGTACCTTGTGTGTATATACGGGAGCCACTAATCATGTTTGTAATTCATTGCAGGGGTTCTAAGAAACTCAAAAACTTAGTGAGGGGGAGATTTTCCTATATATGGGTAATAATACAAAGGTAACAGTAGTTGCAGTAGGAGATGTCACCCTTAGTATTGGTAGAGGTTGGCTTTTAATATTGAGAAATTGTCTTTATGTAACTGCCATTAGAAGGAACTTACTTTTCATTTCTAGATTGGCTAAAGACGAATAGTTAGTTTATTTTAATAACTCTGTGGTTATTAAGGATAATAAATAGGTTATCTATTCTGGTACATTGGTAGATGTATTATTACTTCAATCTTTCCTATACTACAACTGACTGAAACGAATAATACATCTATATTACCATATAAGAGAAGGTTTCCTTTTTTAATGAACCAAACGTTTCTTGGGCACTTACGCTTGGGTCATATTAATCTAAAAATGATAAATAGACTTATAGCAGATAGACTTTTGAGATCATTGGAAGTGGAGGCACTTCTAGTATGTGAATCTTACGTAGAGGATAAGATGACCAAGAAGCTCTTTTCGGCCAAAGGCTATAGATCTAAGGAACCGTTGGAGCTGATTAATTCTAATATGTGTGGTTCTATGACAATTCAGGCTAGAGGTGGCTTTAAGTACTTCGTCAGTTTCATTAATAGCTACTCAAGGTATGAATACATTAACCCGATGCACCGTAAGTCTGAATACTTTGAGAAATTCAAAGAATTCAAGGCGGAGAAGCGTCTTGGTAAAATTATCAAATCACTACGATCCGACCGTGGTGGGGAATACCTCTCTGAAGAGTTTAAGGACTACTTGTCATTAGAGGGGATTACATCCCAATTAACTGCACCTGACAATCCGCGGCAAAATGGTGTACCAGAAAGAAGGAATATGACTCTTATGAAAATGGTAAGGTCAATTATGAATTATTCAGGTTTACCTAATTCTCTTTGGGGACTCGCTTTATAGAGAGCGGCGTACATTCTGAACTTGGTACCTTCTAAGTCAGTACCTTTTACTCCCACGGAATTGTGGACCAAGCATAAGCCTAGTTTGAAACACATTCGAATTTAGGAGTTTCCAGCATATGTGCTGAAAGGGAACGCGGATAAGTTAAAATCGAGGACAGAAGTCTATTTCATTGTAGGGTATCCCAAGGGAACGAAGGGTGGTCTGTTCTATAATCCTAAGAATTATATGGTCATTGTTAGCACCAATGCCCAATTATTGGAAGAGGATTATACTATAGATCATAGGCCCAAAAGTAATATTATTCTGGAAGAATTGAAAGGAAATACCAGTAGAATGGAAGAACAAGTTACTGATATCTCATTACCTCGTCGTAGTGGAAGGATTATCAGAACAGGTGCAAATCAAGAACAGGGTGCTGATACATAGGGTTTTGATTCTGCACAGCGTGTTACTGCTAGTACACAGGCACAGGTAGTGTCTCGTCGTAGTAAGAGGGTTGTTCATCAACCTGACCGGTATATGTTCTTGGGAGAATCTTTTGAGAGGATCCTGACAAAACTAGATACCGAGCCTTGTAACTACAATGAAGCACTTCAAGACAAAGATGCAGATCTTTGGTAAAGGGCTATGAATTCAGAGATGGAATCTATGTATTCCAATTAGGTATAGGAACTTATAGAACCACCCGAAGGGATAAAACACATTGGATGCAAGTGAATCTACAAAAGGAAGAGAGGAGCGGACATGAAGGTTGAAACCTTTAAAGTTAGGCTTGTTGCTAAAGGGTTCATTCAGAAAGAAGGGATCGATCATAAGAAAACATTTTCGTCGGTAGCCATGCTTAAGTCTATCCAGATTCTCTTATTCATTGCCGCTCATTTCGATTACAAAATCTGGCAAATAGACATCAAGATAACTTTTCTTAACGAAAGTCTTGATGAGTGTATCTATATGATACAACTAGGGCCAAGGACACATGTTGTGTAAGCTTAAGGAATTCATTTATGGACTTAAGCAAGCATCGAGGTCTTAGAACACTCGGTTTGATCAAGCCATTAAGTCTTATGATTTTGATCAAAGTCCAGATGAGTTCTGTGTGTATAAGAAGCGTGACGAAAGTGTAGTGACCTTTCTAGTACTTTATGTAGACGATATCTTGCTCATTGAAAATGATGTGGGGGCATTATATATGGTTAAAGTATGGTTATCTAGGTAGTTCGATATGAAGGACTTGGGAGAAGCCAGTCACATCCTTGCTTATTTTAGCATGCAGGATTCCAAGAAAGGGTTTCTCCCTTTCAGGCATGGAATCACTCTGTCCAAGGATCAGTATCCTAAGACACCTGATGAGATAGGGAAGTTGAAGGCAGTTCCTTATGCTTCGATAGTAGCAAGCCTCATGCATGCTACGCTTTGCACTAGATCCGACATATGCTTTGCCATTGGCATGGTTAGCAGATATAAGTCTAATTCAGGACATGAGTATTGGACTGCCGTAAAGAATATAATCAAGTACCTGAAAAGGACTAAGGATTATATGTTGGTTTATTAGGTAGATAGTCTAGTACCTTTGGGGTACACAGACTCAGATTTTCAGTTAGACAAAAAGCTTGCATCAAGAGACAACCTTGCAGATCCTTTACAAAGATTTTACCGACTAAGACTTTTAATAGTCATGCAGAGGGCATAGGAGTCAGATGTATAGCAGCATGGCTTTGAGTAAAAGTTGGAGATTGTTAGAGTTGGTATACTAAAAACCATGTTTTTAGTATTTAATTTAATTTTAATAAAATTAATTTTCTATTTTACTAGAATCTTTAGGAGCAATCTATGCATATTATTTCTTTGTTATGCATGGATGTTCACTATTCTGTATAGTATTTAATCTGGTGTGTAGAGTACGGCTTATACACAAAATATCAGATTTTAGGTTCTTGTAGAATATAAGTTTTATGTTTACAGTTTAGATGGAAATAAACATACCATCAGTACGACTGTGGCACAAAATTTTAGTAGGCCTGTCTTGGTTACGAGGAACAGATTATAGTATCGTCTATTGTTCTGACTCTCTGTGCTAGTACACTTTGTGTGTATTAAACGGGACATTTGGGGTAATTAATTTTATATTGACTATACAAATTAATTCACACCCTAAGGTTATTATGAATAGTGCTTATCATCTTAATCCTGAAATAATTATTAATTTGTGTATATTTAATATTCATTATTTTGATTCATTAGAGGGTGCGATCTTATATGGGTCTATATTCCCGGTGAGTTGGATAGCAGTATTATTTATATGGCGAATATTAATAATTGACGGAATCCATGTCCTGAAAGATCGGGATTGACGATACTCCCTTAAGGAATCTTATAAGTTTTGATTGGGCCAAATCCTGCAGGTGGATTTAATTATCCGACGGTCAAATAAGTCAAGCAAAAGGGATTAAGAAATATCAAGATGCCGATTAAATTAAATTGTCAGTAATTAAATTTAATTGGCGGGTATCGGTAATCTTAACGTGGGGAGAAATGGTAAGCATTTAATAATAGGAGCTCAATGCGATATGGTCTTGAGATTATAGGTTATAGTGCAATTATAGTTCTTTAGTGGTGTGAACTGTAATTCAATATTTTATGGAAATTGTAGAAACCGTTGCTAGTTTTCTATAATTGCAGATACTGCTTTGAGGTTTGCTAAATTGCAGAAATCGCTTATACGTGTCTATGTTCCACTGGAAGTCTTACTTATAATTACTCCACAGGTTCCTACTGTAACCCTAAATATATGCATGTAGGCTGAACCAGTTTCATAACTTGTCTTCTAAGACTAAAGTTGTTCTGGTTTTGTCGGTACAAGTTCTTGGAGGATTATAGCCCACACTATATCCGAAAATCACATAAGGGAATATAATGGAAGATCTGACAGGAGCTCTAACTCAGATTCAAATCGTAGTCGAAGATTCAACCGGTAAAAAGATATTTATCTAAATTAACTTCAGGTGTAGGGGTTTTATTTTGATCGTTCGTCATCAAAAGTTTTATCTGGACCCCATTTTGGCGATTGCCCGTCTAGTTAATTGTTTTCGTTAATCATTTGCAAAAACAAAGATCTTGGCAGTCTTGCCTCCAATAGCATCAATCCATTCATATGAGGCCCGCAAACTCCTCTGTGAACCTTCCACTCTCCTTTTACTTAAGACACAACTAAAGTTAAGTCCCCTATAACTTCCAACTCCATTACCCCTGGTTCTAAGGCTGCTTCCAATCTAGCTAAGCAAGTTTCATATTCGGCCTGATTGTTGGTAACCTCAAAAGTCAACTTATAAGCCAATAGGATATTAGAATCATCAGGGTTAAGAGTATCACTATCCCATATCCTTACTAGTTTAAAACTCTGTCGAAATACAGGTGTGGACACCCCAATCTGACCAAGTCGAATCTTAGGCACCCATCTCGAATGCACTCCAATGATAAAAGTATGAGAATCATGCTCAAAGATATTCCCAAGCAAGTAAAATCACGAATATGACTCAAAACTCCAAAACCCTAAAAACACCTTAAGGTTGTGACATTCCAAGCCTCACGGTTGTTACCTTTTTGAAAACCCTAGAATAGGCCGTGTCCTCACTCTTACGGCCAAAACATTTTTGAAAACCCTAAACTACGCCGTGACTTTCTCTGTCATGGCCGTCACTTTTTTATCCAGGTCATGACCTTTGAAAGTCATGACTGTCCTTTTCACTACCAAAAAGGTAGCGCCCTGCAATGTACAAAAGCAAGAAAGGTAGCGGTCATCACTATTATCCCTTTTTGGATAGGTGGAAACATCCCATAAGAGGTTTTTGTTGCTTTCCTTGCCAATAATTAAGTGTCATTTTTCACAAGAACCAAAGAGAGAAACACTTGAAGGCCCAAACTCTGCCAAAACACTTCCCCATTTGATATTCTCCCATCCATCCTTACTTCTCGAGCCTCGTTCGTGTTCTTGCTTGCCTTAGAGGAGTTCTTGGAGCACATATATTAGCTTGGAGGTATCATATTCTCACCACCGAGGGGCCATTGTTTTATTGCTTATTTATCATTCATTTCAATGTAAGCACTTGTTTCCTCAACCTTAGGAACCCACGACTCTTTTTAAACCCTCATCATCTTCCCCCGATGGTGTCATGGATAAGGTTTTCATTATTTTATTACCTTTTATCATTGATTTCAATGTAAGCACTTGTTTCCTTCATGTTTTAATTATTAGCAGCATATTCATAGCCCTCTATTTCGTATATCAACATTCGTTTTTATTCTGTTTCGATGCTCACAAGCACACCGAACATTTCAAAAGCTTTCTAAGGTTCTGGAACATAACGGCCGTGAGCTTCTAATGTCACGGCTGTATGTTTTGTTAAACACACAGTCACGGCTATGCACTTTGTATAAGTGCCAGTACATTTATGCCTTTTTTAACTCACAACCGCAACTTCCTGTTGTTACGGCCGTGACATTATTTTAAGGCCAGAAACGTGAAAACCCTCTTCAAAACTCTCTGTTGTATGTTTATTTCAAGGTTGTATATCCTTTCATTGCTCTATTTAGCATTTCTTTATTTATGTACCTTTGTTTATTTTCCTGTTGGGTAATGGATGGCATATCTGATCTAGACTAAATGGGTTGTGATCTCCATTCTGTATGCCTTCATTTCTACGTATTCTGAGGTTATACAAACATGACGGTCGCATCTTTTTTCTTCATTTTCGTTACGACCGCGACATCCTTCTGCTACGGCCATGAGGTTTCGTGAGGCCAATAACATGAAAATGTGTTTTAAGCATTCTGTTGTTCATATTTGATATCCTACACATTCTGTTTAGAATCTTTGCTTGCATAGAGGATGAGGGATGGTGGGTCTAATTTAATACCAATAGGTTACGATTTCTATCCATTTCAGCCTGTTTTAAGCCTTGTACAATATATCTACCCCTTCTGTAACCTTAAAAACAACCGCTGCGACTTTTTTTTGTTACAGCTTTGAGCTTTGTTTAGTCTACTCTTCACGGTAACCCTATATTTCTCACGGTTACCTATTTTGTGACTATTTTTTTCACGGTCACAACATGTGTTACTACGGCCATGAGTTTTCTATATGTCTAGTAGGTTAAATATGATGTTTAAGTCTCTTTTGTGTATTCTGTATAGGCTGTTTATAGTATATTAGGGGCAGAAATATTGTTGCATGACCCTTAGACCTTTATTTGTTCATTTTATTGCTTATTCACACGTTTTTCGCTTTCCTTTGCTCAAACGATATGTGTGACATATTTAGAAATAATAATCAAGTTGCATGGTACTAGGAATCATAGTTAAAATTTTGTGTCTTTGTTTGCTTTTGTTTGAACTCTCTTTAACCTTTCGTTCTGTATATGTTACCTTTAAAAAAGTGTACAATAAGAACTAATATTAACAAAGTAGAGACCAACCTCACGATTGGGCAAAAATAGTACCTAACACATTCTTTTCTCATACCCTAGCCCCCAGATCCTCTTTTTCTCTAGTTATATTTTTTAAAAGACCCGTAGCCTTCTTTTTGTTTTTCTTGATTTTTCTCAAAAATCAAGTGGCGACTCCATTTTTTTTCTAAAAAGGATACTCAGATATCTTGGAATTTTGTTTTAAAAAAGGAAAGAACATTTTTCTAAAAATAATAGATATTTGGTGCATCCTTTCTCGATCCAAAAACATCCGCATATTTTTTTGGAGACTGTGCTAGGGACTGGTTTTCCAAAAGAAAAATCATAGGAGGGCTAAACTTGAAATGTCAATGGTTCTTGTTGTAAACTATTCACCAGTATTCGCATTTGCATATTTGTGTGCTTGGTTCTTAAATCCCCACTCCACCTGTCCGATACCCCAGTCAGTTTATTATCTCGGGGTTATGTCGGGAAAACCAGCAAGCTTTCTGGCCACATGCTTCAATAAATGTGGCAAAAAGAGTTATTGCATACCGTTTGACCATGCCTTGCACCATTTATGGCATTATGAGGTATATTCTTGACTCTATTTAGAAGGTACACTAAGTGAAGACCAACCAGCCTTCTCATGTTGCATATAGATTCTTAGAACCATTCTTTTAGGATCAATAAGTCTTTTAGGGTTATGTGATTTTCTTTTTATGATTTCTTTTGTTTATATAGTTAGCACCCTGATTAGGATTAGTTTTCATCCTCCCGACCAGTCATTGAGAGTGAGTTATTTTGAATTTAGTCCCAGCTAACGAGTCTTTCAGTTTACGTGTACCCTTTCAGTTCAGAGACCTGGGATAATAGCACCGAGAAGAGAAGAATCTATACGCACTTGGGCTCGATCTCCGAGTGGAAGACTCTAACGTACTGAGCAGTCGAGATTATCGATGGCAGACACAAAACTAACCATGGCTGATATGATAAAGGTAATTTTGAAATTACAACGGACTATTAAAGGAGTCAGTACCACAGTAACAAATAAGGCTACGATCCAGACTCAGTGTCAGACTCAAATCCAACCTTTACAACGCCAGGTTGCAGACTCTAATGTGGTTGTTCCAAATGACCCTGAGGATGGTATAGGAGATAACATTTGGGATGATAATGTGGGACCCGAGGGAGCCCAACCAGCAGTTGTACAGCCTGTCTAGTCAGGAATCCTAGAAATCCTGACCACCAAGGAGTCGATCTTGTCTGATAAGGTCGACAAGTTGGAAAAGATTTTGAGGAAAGCCTGAGGAATTGAGGACTACATGCTAGATGTCGAAGGACTCTGTTTATTCCCTGATGCTAAGCTTCTGAAGAAATTTAAAATGCCCGATATAGAGAAGTTTGATGGAACTGGGGATCCGAGGATCCATCTGAGAATGTACGTTGGAACTTTATCACTAATGGATATCAGTTATCAGTTTAAAGCCTAGCTTTTCCAACGCTCTTTATCAAGAGCGCTCAGAAATGGTTTTTGTCTTTAGATGCTGCAAAGACAAGAACGTGGGAGGACAACGCTATTATCTTTGTCAATCAGTACAACTACAACATTCTGCTCGATGTCACCACTCAGGAACTCGAGACCACCCAGTAGGAGGCCAAAGAATCTTTTGTTGAGTTTCTGACCCGGTGGAGGGCTGAGGCTGCCAAGATGACAAATTAACCCACCAAGAAGGAACAAGTGAGAATGGTGATAACATTTGAGTAAGTTTTCGATGCTCGAATATAGATAGAAGATGCACTACAATCTGAGGATATTGAGAAGGGAGAACCGAGTCAAAGAACGGTTCAGAAGCCATATGCCAATAATTAGATCAATGCCGCCAATGTCGTGCACCAAATTTATGAAGTGAGCTTGCTAAATCCCAACCCAAATCAAGCAAGCCCATCTGTTCAGCCAGCTGATCAAAATTCACCCCAAAACTCAAAGAGAACATTCACCTAACTCACTGTACCCTTAACATCTATCCTGAACTGTCTGATTGAAAGGGGTCTCCTAAAGCCTTCGGAGTCGACCCCGCCTCCAAACCCTTTACCACCCAGATATAATCCTACCCATACTGCGCCTTTCACCAGGGGAATGGTCACCTAACCAACAATTACATGAGGCTCTGGCATGAGATGCAAGACTTGATAGACAGCAAGGTGATTCCCCTACCTATTGCCACTTAGAAACCGAATGTTACCACCAACCCTCTGCCGAACCATGCAAATCAACAAAATGTAAATGCCATTAAAAGAGAGTCAGAAGGATTTGATCCCACGAAATTCATAGTCCCTACAACAAAATCAAAGCTAATTACAGTTCTATCGTTTAGTCCAGAAGTACTACTACTTAACAACCTTATTCAGGATCTAATAGATGATGGTTTTGATAACTTCTCGATCTTCATTGTCCATGAGGAGGAAGTTCTCCCCTTGTCAACGATAATGATGAGGAAGACAAAGAAATCAAACGGCTGTGGGAGGATCTGACCCATCTAGAGGCCTTGGACGATTTGGAAGAAGTAAGAATCGACATCAAATGGCATGTCCCGACAGCATCGAGCGACGATACAGCCGGCACCAAGGGGTAGCTTGGTATGGGAAAGCTAACTCGAGTTTTGAAATAGAAAAAACAAAGAAAATAGTATCAGAAATAGGAGAATCCTCAGAGGGGAAGGGCATTGACAGCGAGAGTATGCAGCAGGAAAAACCACCATCGAGTATGGAAGCCGAGAAGAAGAAGGAACATAAAGAGAAAGAGGAAAATGCTCCCCAAGTGAATTTATTGGGAACTACAAGTCCTGTGTTTGATCCTTCCTTATACATTGTTCCTCTTTATGAGCTGAAATCGAGAGCACCCCTGCCCGAGGGACCAATGTTATGTTCTCTCGAATGGGATTACCAAGAAGAGAACGACATGTGGGAGTTAGAAGATATCGAGCAGGAATTCACAGATATAGAATACGATAAAGGAGAAGATGTGCCGGAATGGCTTTCGATTGTTGAAGAACCATATGACTATGGAGGCCCGTAGGAACCTTGGGGTCGTCTCCCACCGTCCGATTATGAAGACCCATTTGATGAAGTATCACAGCCACAACTCTTTGAGATGGAGGCCAAAATTGGTGAAGAGTCTGATTGGCTTTCGCAAAATATAATGGGAATTGAGGAAGATTTCTAGGGAGAAGAAGGAGATAATGGAGAGAAAGATAGCACAGACAATTTTTGGGCCTTTCGAGAAAAAGGGTATCCGGTGGTTGAGATTCGAGAAGTGGATGACCAGTTTGAATGACTATGGGAGCCCAAAGAGTAGATAAAGCATTTGACAAGGAGCGAAAGGCATTTTAAGCCCGCACAGCTAGAGAAGGGGTAACCAAGCAGGGGCATAAAAGAGACAAGGAAGCGAACAGAGAAGTAGACTAATGGAGAAGAGAACATAGTCTTAAAGCAACTTAAGAAGACGCAAGCCAATGTGAGCATCTGGGGGTTACTTGTGGAGTCCCATAAGCACCGACAAGCCTTCTTGAAGGCTTTGAACAGTGTGGACATCCCGATTGATGTATCTCCTGATTAGTTAGTCGGAATGCTCATGCCCAAGAAGCAGACCAATGTTATCGCTTTCATTGACAAGGACTTTCCCACCGAGGGACCATCTCATAACAAACCATTGCACTTAACCATTCAGTGTTTAGGAAAATGGGTGCCAGTCGTCCTAGTTGACAATGGCTCAGCTCTTAATGCATGCCCACCATGAACTGTCTATTGTTTGGGATTAAAGATGCAAGACTTCAAATCAAGTGCGCAAGGAGTACGTGCATACGACACCATAAGGAGAGACGTGTTAGGTTTGGTAACCTTCGCTGTGATATTGGGGACATTGGAAAGTGAGGTGAAATTCCATGTTCTCGATGTACTAGCCTCATTTAATCTTCTTCTAGGAAGACGGTGACTATATGATCCGACAATTAGAGCAGTTCCATCGACCCTATACCAAAAGGTGAAGCTAATCAAGGTAGGAGTGACTATCACTATTTTGGGCAAATCTGGCTTGCCGAGCCTGATCAATTACACTACCCCGCAACTCAAAATTCAGCACAGAGAAGAAGACCTCCTTCTAAATGAGTTTAATTTTGATGAAACTAAAGACGTTCAAGTTCTGATGAATGACGAAGGAAGCTATGTGAGCCCGAGGGTTGTGGCAATGATGAAGGTAATGTCTTATTTTTCAAGAATGGGATTAGGCGCGCACCTGCAAGGGATTTCAGAACCAATACCCGTACATCATAATCGCCATGGGCATGGACTAGGATACTAGTCAGAGATGGAAGAAGTAAAGATTGGGAAATACGGGCCAACGTTGATAAGCCGCATTGTTATGGAAGGGGATGATTTCCCCCATTGTGGATTTCCCGAACCATGGATAGATGTGGAGACTAAACAAAAGCTGTTGGGGCTGGAGATCTTTTTCAGCCATCAATTATCCAATGATGAGGAAGAGGCAATAATATGACAGATGGGGTTCACCTAGAAGATACCGATAGACTGGATGGTTCATTGCAAAGAACGAGATTTGAGTTCTTTCTTCGATGAAGAGATGGCCCGAGTGTGTATAGGCAATGATGAAGACGAGGACATGCTAATGATGGAAGCTGACGCTCTTACAGATCACACCTCACTTATCATGGATGTAGCTAAAATGAAAAAGAGTCAATTTTTTTAGTCTTCTTTTATGCATGATGTAACAAGTGAGTTAGAGTCCGAGTCTGTTGAACTTATTTTCACTGAGTCTGTAAACAATTCTTATAACAATGAGTCCGCTAAGAGCATGTCTGTTAGCTTCCCGAGCCCCTTTTTTCTCGAGTCTAAGTTTGTAACCCTCTTGATATCAATGAAATGAAATTAGATTTTGTTTACTTTGCTGTGTCTCAAATATTTTGTCTTGATTCTAAAAATTTTACTGAATTCAAGGAGGATATCCCTCAAGAATTAAAACATTTAATCGAAAAGGAAGAAGAAATGCGAGCTAAACCTATAATTGAAGAAATTGTTCTAATAAATCTTAATAATGAAAAAGATCCACAAATGGTTCAGGTTGGTTCCACATTGTCTTTAGGGGAATGTGATCAATTAGTTTTTTTATTAAAAGAATTAAAAGATTTTTTTGCATAGTCCTACAAAGATATGCCTAGAATAGACCCTGACATCGTACAACACCAAATCTCCCTTTTTCCCGATGCCAGACCCATCAAGCAGAAGCTCAGAAGAATCAAACCGGATTGGGCACTCAAGATCAAGGAAGAAGTTATCAAGCAAATAGATGTCGAATTTCTCATGGTTACGAAGTATCCGAAGTGGGTTTCCAACATAGTCCCAATACCAAAGAAAGATGGAAAGATCCGAGTATATGTCGACTTCAGAGATTTCAACATGCTAGTCCCAATGGCGACTTTCCTCTCCCCCACATAGACGTATTGGTAGACAGCACCACTAAGAATGCGCTCTGGTCTTTTATGGATGGATTTTTAGGGTACAATCAGATCTTGATGGCGGTAGCAGATTGAGAGAAGACTAACTTCACAACTCCTTGGGGAAACTATTGTTATAGGGTCATGCCGTTCAGACTAAAGAATGCAAGAGCAACTTATCAAAGGGTTGCGACCACATTATTGCATGACATAATACACAAGGAAGTGGAAGTATATGTGGATGACATGATCGTAAAGTCCAAAACCCAAGAAGGGCACGTCATCGCACTAAGAAAATTCTTCGAGCGGATTAAAAAGACAAGATGTGCTTGAACCCACAGAAGTGTGCCTTTAGAGTTACCGAAGGGAAGATACTTGGGTTTATGATCACACAATGAGGCATAGAGGTGGACCCGTCAAAGATGAAAGCCATCCTCGAAATGCCCTCTACAATAACAGAGAAGGACGTAAGGAGTTTCTTAGGAAAGATTTAGTTCATCAGCTGATTTATCGCCAAGCTGACCACTACATGTGAACCTCTATTCCGGCTTTTAAAGAAAGGGACCAAATTTCAGTGGGATTAGTAATGTCAAGACGCCTTTGATGCCATACAGAACTCTCTGCAAAATCCTTCAGTTTTGTCACCACCAGAACTCGACATTCCTCTGATACTATACCTATCAATGGTTGATTCAGCAACGGGGTGCATGCTTGCACAATAAGATGAAGCCAAGGTAGAAATTGCTATCTATTACTTGAGTAAGAAGATAACCGAATGCGAACGACGGTATACGCCTTTGGAGAAGATTTATTGGGTGCTAGTCTCGGCAGCTAGGAAGCTACGCCATTACATGCTAGCATAGCAAGTTATCCTAATCCCAAGGTTGGATCTGCTCAAATACCTCTTCGAGAAGCCAGTACTGAAAGGAAAATTGGCTCGTTGGTTACTCATGTTAACTGAATTCGACTTGTAGTATGTCACAAGAATGTCAGTTAAAGGGAGAGCCGTTGTAGAGTTCTTGGCCAACCACCCTATCAACGGAGAAGAAGAGCCCGAGTTTGAGTTTCCCGATGAGCAAGTGCTGAAGATTGAAAAGGAACTGTAGACCCTCTATTTTGATGGAGCCTCGAACCAATACGGATACGGGATAGGGATACTCCTCATCACCCCCAATGACTCTCATATTCCTTTGGCTTTTAAGTTGGGTTTTGAGGTCACTAACAACCAGGCCAAGTACGAGCTTGCTTAGCAGGATTGAAAGCCACCTTGGAACTAGGGGCAAAAAAGCTAGAGGTTATAGGAGATTTTGTAGGCACCCCAATCTGATCAAGCTAAATCTTAGGCACCCATCTCGAATGTGCCCCAATGACGAAAGTATGATAATGATGCTCAAGGATATCCTCAAGCAAGAAAAATCACGAATATGGCTCAAAACCTAAAAACCCTAAAAAAACCTTCAAGCCGTGACATCCTTATCCCCACAGCTGCCACCTTTTTGAAAATCCTAAAATAGGCCGTGTCCTTACTCTCACGGTCGTAACCTTTTTGAAAATCCTAAATCAAGCCGTGACTTTCTTTATCACGATCGGTTCTATTTTATCCAGATTGTGACTTTTGAAAGTCACGGCTGTCCTTTTCACGACCATAAAGGTAGCGGTATACACTGTACAAAAGCAAAAAGGTAGTGGTCATCACTATTACCCCTTTTTGGACAGGTGACAGCATCCCAGAAGGGTCTGTGTTGCTCACCTTGCCAATAAATAGGCGGTGATTCCAAGTAGAAACAGAAAAAGAGAAAACTTGGATACCAAAACTCTGCCCAAATACTCCCTCACCCTATATTCTTCTATCCATTCCATACTCACTAAGCCTTGTTCTTGTTCTTGCTTACCCTAGAGGAGTTCTTGGAGCCTATATATTAGCTTGGAGGTATCATATTCTCACCACCGAGGGACCATTTTAGGTGGATATTCACACGAGGTAACCTTAAGATATCATGACTCTTCTTAAACCCTCATCTTCTTCCCCGAGGGTGTTGTGGAAAAGGTTTCCATTATTTTGTTGCTTATTTATCATTCATTTCAATGTAAACATTCATTTCCTCCAAGTTTTCATTACTAAAAATATATTCATACTTCTCTGTTTCGTATATTTACATCTGTTTACGTTATGTTTCATTACTCACAAGCATACTGAGCACATCAAAAGCTTTCTGAGGTTCTGAAACATGACGGCCATGACCTCTTGATGTCACGACCGTATGTTTTGCTAAATCTACAGTTACGATCGTGTCTTTTTTTTATGCGCCAGTACAATTATGCCTCTCTATATAAACGGCCACAAAATTTTATTGTTACGGCCGTGACATTGCTTTAAGGCCAGAAATGCAAAATGTTTTTCAAAACCCTATGTTATCTATTTATTTCAAGTTTGCACATCCTTTAATTGCTCTGTTTAGTATTTTTCTTCTTTCTACATCTCTGTTTTAGTTTTCTATCTCGTAATGAATAGTAGATCTGGCCTAGAACAAATGGGCCATGGTCTTCATTTTATACACCTTCATATCTACATGTTCTGAGGATATATTAATGTTATTGCCGCCTCATTTTCCTTTATATTTATCGTGGCCGTTAAACGCAGTTGTTACGGCCGTGAGGTTTTATTGAAGCCAATAGCATGTAAATGTGTTTAAGCTCTCTATTATTCATTCTTGATATCCTGTATAATCTGTTTAGAGTTATTATTTACATAGAGGATTAAGGATGGTAAATCTAGCCTAAAACCAATAGGTTATGGTCTCCATCCTGTATATCTTATTCATTTTAGCCTGCTTTAAGCCACATGTAATGCATATACCCTCTCTGTACCTCTTAACAACTATGGCAGTAACATTTGTTCGTTACGACCGTGAGATATGTTTATTCTGTTCTTTGTGGTAACCCTATTTTTTGTCACAGCTGCCGATTTTCTAACTATTTTTTTCGCGACCGCAAGATATGTTATTACGGCCGTGAGTTTTTTGCATGTCTAATAGCTTAAATATGGTGTTTAAATCTTTTCTTCATGTTCTGTACAGCCTGCTTACAGCATGATATGGATAAACATTATTGCATGACCTTTAGAATATCACTTGATTGTTTTATCGCTTACTCGTCTGTTTTTCGCTTTGCTTTGCTCAAACAATACGTGTGACATATCTAAAAATAATAACCAAGTTGCATGACCTTAGGATCGTAGTTAGATTTTTGTTACGTTGCTTATTTTTGTTTGAACTCTCTTTAACCGCATATTCTTCATATGTTACGTTTAAAAAGTTTACAACAAGAACCAACATTGACATTGTAAAGGCCAACCTTATGGTTGCACGAAAAGGGTGCCTAACACCTTCACTTTTCATACCCTAACTCCCGAACCCTCTTTTTCTCTGGTTACGTTTTTAAAAGACCCACAACCTTTTTTTGTTGTTGTTTTTCTTTATTTTTTTCAAAAACCAAGTGGCGGATCCATTTTTTAAAAAGAATGTTCAGATATCTTGGACTTTTGTTTTAAAAGGAAAAAGAATATTTTCTATAAATAGTAGATATCTGGTGCATCCCCCATGTACTCCCTTAAAGCATCCGTAGATTCAGCTTTGATTGTATCTCAAGCAAAGAGATAATGGAAGGTTAAAGAAGAAAGGCTGGTCCAGTGTCATCGCAAGCTTGAGACAATGATTCCCTACTTTGAATGCGTGGTGTTCACCCATGTTCTGAGACTACAAAATAAGTTTGCCGATTCCTTAGCCACTCTGGCATCAATAATAGACATACCACCCGGGATAATGATGTGGCCTTTGGAGATTCAACAAAAGGGTGCTCCTGCGATCAGCATTTGGAATTTAATCGAGAAGGGAGAATATTTGAGCCGAGTCAGTACAAAGAACCAAAGAGTTATCAGGAGACTCATCGCACAGTTCGTAATCTGTGGTGAAAAACTGTACAAAAGAGGATATTTGAGAGTTAATAAGCTTTGTGTCGACACGGAAGAGGGATGCGATGTGATGAGAGAAATTCATAGAGGAGTTTGCAGACCTCACATGAGTGGGATGATGTTGGCTAGGAAGATCCTACACCAAGGATATTTCTCAATGACCATGGAAACAGATTGCCACCAGTTCGTCTGGAGGTGCCAAAAATGCCAGATCCACGCAAACCTCATGCATGTACCGTCGTCTCACATTTATAATATGGCCTCGCCCTAGCCATTCTCAGTTTGGGGAATTGACGTAATAGGGAAGGTTACACCCAAGGCATCGAATAAGCACGAGTTTATGCTCGTGGCAATTAATTACTTCACGAAGTGAGTCGAAGCTGCCTCTTATTTAGTCTTTAAGGCTTCCCAAGTAGCCAGATTCATTAAGAAAAATCTCATATGTCAGTACGGACTTTCACATGAGATAATTTTTCACAACGGTTCCCACTCTCAATAGAGGAAAGCAAGGATTGGCAGTAAAAGTTACCGTTTGCACTTTGGGGATACCGGACATCGATTAGAACTTCTACTGGAGCAACACCCTATGCTTTGGTTTATGAAATGGAGGTAATTCTGCTTATAGAATTGGAAATCCCATCTCTAAGAACAATGGCTGAAAGCGATATCCCTGAGTCGGAACGACAGAGGGATAGATTCGAAGAGTTACTTCTGTTTGACGAAAGGAGACTTAGAGTCCTGTTTCATGTTCAAGGATATTAAAGAAGGATAGCTCGGGTATTTAACAAGAACGTTAAGTCTCGAAACTTGAAGGAAGGTGACATAGTCCTCAAAGAGATTAGGGCTCCAATATTTGATCCAAGGGGCAAGTTCAAACCCAATTGGGCCGGACCCTATCTCATCAAAACCCTGATGTCAGGAGGCACTGCCATCCTTATGGATCTAAACGAAAATATTTTCTCTACACCCATTAACTTAGATTAGCTCAAGAAGTTCTACCCTTGAGAGGAAGCCTGTGAAAGGATAGCGTAAATACTCAACTGTAACACAAGCCTCGAACTACGCTATGGCCTAATTCTCCTTTTTTCAGGATACGTAGGCAGCTTTTGTCAGAAGTTTGGCCGAAACCTCTAAAAGTTGAAATCCCTCTTTGCAACCATGTGTTAAGTAGTAGGATCAATGTAAAAACTTATTTTACGTTTTTCTAATAAAATGATTATGTCGTAAGAATGAAAATTTAAAAAGTAACCATAAACCAGAAGTGGAGAAACTTTCATTAATAAGTTTTACCAATATAGTTTTCAAAAGTAAGAGAAGCTCGCAAGTCCCCATCTTAAGAAAATAAAAAGGGTAAACAAGCAAAATATTATGGTATAACAAAGCAAAATCAAGTCATCTTTCTCTTTACATCCCTTCCTATCCTACCCTGCACTCTATCTCCGCTTGCAGCCAAGCCTTGTAACTCGCAGATAACCCGCTGTCAAAATTCCCACCAACTGGTATCCTTAGTCGAGAAGACCAAGCCTACTGGTACTATCCAAGAAAGGGGCCCGGTAAGGAGAACTGCACTGATGGCTCACAGCAGTCTTGGGGCCGATCTGAGTATGCCAAAACTGACGAAGAATGCGTAAAGATGATAGAAGGTAGCCAACTTCAAGCCGACCAACAGAACCCTCAAATGGCCCATAGTCGCATTAGTCATGGAAGATATCTTCAACTAGGGGCATAACCAAGAGATGTCCTCCCCCGTCAGAGAACTCAGGTAATCCTACTAAGCAGCCTCGGTCGAGCACAAGTCACAAACCTGACGACAAGTGAAGGATTTTACTCTGTAATTGCCAGATATGGCTTCTCTAGTAGATTCACCTTCTTTATTAGCCAAATCTGAGAGAAACAAAGAAAAAGGAGAGTTGAGTGTAAAAATTTGAGAGAAACAAAGGAAAAGGAGAGTTGAGTGGAAAAATCTGAGAGAATAAAGAAAAGGAGAGATGAGTGAAAAAAATAGAGAGAAAACACAGAAAAAGGAAAGCTGAATGGAAAAACTCAAGAGAAATACAGAAAAAAGAGAGTTGAGAGACTACCTGTAGCAGGAGAGCACTACCGGTAAAATAAGGGGCACCCCTAATGTGGACTGCATCAAGCCAAAGCAGCGTCTCGATAAGAACTAATGGGATAGGGTCTCGGCCCTCTTAAATCTGATGGGCTACATCTACCAAGGAAGAGCTAGCCCACCCGTCTGAGGGTCTCAAGAGGAAGCAAACCAAAAGACAGATGCAAAGAGCATGTCGGCGCTGAAGCTGAAACGAGAAGTTTCCAAGAGATCCCAGAGGCCTGAAGCAGTCCACGAACCGAGCCACATCGAGAAATCCATCATGGGTAATGAGAGAAGCCTCATGCTTGGAATAACCACAGAGCAGCATCAACTTGTCCCTGGGACTCGAGAAAGGTGTGGAAACTATGATCTCTTCTCGACCCAAAATCTCCAGAATAGCCAAAAATTCCTACACAGTCGGAAACAATTCCTCGGCCCCAAAACGGAATATATATACCCCAGGATCCCAAAGCCAGACTGCTCCTCTCAGATGATGCCAATCAACCCTCAGGATTCGTAGAGAGAATAGCGCATTTAGACCATGTTGGAAGCAAAACTGCCAAGATTATTGCTTTTGCAAATGATTTTTGATAAAAAAAAATTAACTGGATGGGCAGGCGTCGAAACGGGCTCCAGATAAAATTTTTGACGTCGAACGATCAAAATTAACACCCGTGTAACCAAAGTAAATTTAAAAGAACACATTCTTTTAGTTAAATCTTTAACTACGTTTTTGATTTCGAGTTGAAACTCCAGTCAAACATTCTACTGTATTCCCTTATGCGATTCTTGAATGTAGTGTGGGCTATAATCTATCAAGAACTCGTACTGACAAAACCTGGATAACTTTAGTCTTAGAAGACAACTAATGAAACTAGTTCAGCCTACATGCATATTTATAGGGCTACAGCAGGGACCTGTGGAGTAATTATGAGTAAGACTTTCAGTGGAACACAGACACCCATCAGCGGTTTCTGCAATTAAGAAAATCTTATAGCGGTATCTATAATTATGAAAACCTTGTAGCGATTTCTGCAATTTTCAAAAAATACTGAATTACAGTTCACACCACTAAAGAATTATAATTGCACTCTAACGTGTAATCTCACGACCTTCTTGCATTGAGCTTCTGTTATTAAATACTTAACATTTGTCCCCACGTTAAGATTCCCGATAGCCGCCAATTAAATTTAATTACTAACAATTTAATTTAATCGATATCTTTTAATTTCTTAAGCCCTTCTGCTTAACTTATTTGGCCATCGGATAATCAAATCCACCTGCAGAGTTTGACCTAGTCAAAACTTATAAGCTTCCTTAAGGGGGTATCGTCAAACCGGAATTTTTGAGACGTAGATTCCGTCAATAATTAATATTCTCTATATAAATAATACCATTATCCAATTCACCAAAAATATAGACCCATATAAAATCGCACCCTCTAATGAATCAAAACAACGGATGTTAAATATACGCAAATCATTAATTATTTCTGAATTAAGAGCATAAGCACTATTTATAATAACCTTGGAGTGTGAATTAATTTATATAGTCAGTATAAAATTAATTACCCCAATGTGTCTCGTTCAATACACCCAAAGTGTACTGGCACAGAGAGTTGGAACAATAAACGACGCTATTATTTATTTTCATAACCAAAACAGACCTACTAAAATTCTGTACCATAGTCATACTGATGGTATGTCAATTTTCATTTAAATTGTGAACATAAAACTTATATTCTGCAAGAACCTAAAATCTGATCTTCTGTATGCAAGCCGTACTCTACACCAGATTAAATACTATACATAGTATTAGACATCCATGCATAACATTAAACAAATGATACACATACATTACTCATAAAGATTATCATAAAATAAAAAATTAATATAAATAAATACTAAATACACAATTTTCAGTATACCAACTCTAACAATCTCTCACTTATACTCAAAATCATACTGACATACATCTGACTCGTATTCCCTCTACATAATTATCAAAAGTCTTAGCCAGTAAGCTCTTTCTGTAAAGGATCTGTAAGGTTGTCTCCTGATACAATCTTGATCACAGCAATATCACCTTTATGTATAATGTCTCGTATCAAGTGATACTTACGCTTAATGTGCTTTCCTTTCTTGTGAATTCTTGGTTCCTTTGAGTTTGCAACCACTCTGCTATTACAACAAGGTGTAATAGCTAGTTGAACTAAAGGTACCATAGGTAGATCCAATGGGAAGTTCCTAAGCCAAACGGCCTCGTTGGCTATTTCAGAAGTTGCCACATACTCGGCCTCCATAGTGGAATTAGCAATGCAGGACTACTTGATACTCCTCCAACTTATAGCTCCACCTCGTAAGGTAAACACATATCTTGAGGTAAACTTACGGGAATCCTTGTCAGACTAAAATTTTGAGTCTGTATACCCCAAAGAAACTAGACTATCTGCTTGGTAAACTAACATATAATCCTTAGTCTTTTTCAGGTACTTGATTATATTCTTTACTGCAGTCTAATGCTCATATCCTAGATTAGACTGATATATGCTAACCATGCCAACGGCAAAGCATATGTCGGGTTTAGTGCAAAGCATAGCATACATGAGGCTTCCTACTGTCGAAGCATAAGGGACTACGTTCATCTTCTCTATCTCATCAGGTGTCTTAGAACACTGATTCTTGGATAGAGTGATTCCATGCCTGAAATGGAGAAACCCTTTCTTGGATTCTTACATGCTAAAACGGGCAAGGATATCATCGATATAATTTGTTGTGATAAGCCTAACATCCTTTGTTTTCAATCTCGCACATGCTCGATCCTAAGGATGTGATGGACTTTTCCCATGTCCTTCATATTGAACTGCTCAGATAACCATACTTTAACCGTAGATAAGGTCCCCACGTCATTTTCGATAACCAAGATATTGTCTATATAAAGTACTAAGAAAATCTCCACGCTTCCGTCATGCTTCTTGTACACACAGGACTCATCCGGTCTTTGATCAAAACCATAAGACTTTATACCTTGATCAAATTGAGTGTTCCAAGACCTTGATGCCTGCTTAAGTCCATAAATGGATTTCTTAAGCTTACACAATATGTGTTCCTGCCCATTTGCAATGAATCTGTCTAGTTGTATCATATAGATACACTCATCAAGACTTCTATTACGAAAAGCTGTCTTGACATCTATTTGTCAGATTTTGAAATCGAAATGAGCATCAATGTATAAGAGAATCCAGATAGACTTAAGCATTGCTACCAACGAAAAGGTTTTCTCATAATCGATCTCTTCTTTCTGAGTGAACCCTTTAGCAATAAGCCTAGCTTTGAAGGTTTTAACCTTTTCGTCTGCTCCTCTCTTCCGCTTGTAGATCCACTTGCATCTAATGAATTTTTTTTCCTTTGGGTAGTTCTACAAGTTTTCAAACCTGATTGGAATGCATAGATTCCATCCATAAATTCAAAGCTCTTTGCTAAAGATCTGCATTTTTCTCTTGAAGTGCTTCATTGTAGTTACAGAATTCGGTATTCAATTCTTCTGGGATCTTTTCAAACGACTCTTCCAAGAACATATACCGATCAGGTTGATGAATAACCCTCCTACTACGACGAGCCACTACCTGTGTCTATGTACAAGTAGTAACACGTTGTGCAGAATCTGAAACTTGTGCATTAGCACCATGTTCTTGATTTACACCTACTCCGATAATCCTACCACTACGACGAGGTAATGGAATATTAGTAACTTGTGGTTCCTCTTCCATTCTACTGGTATTTTCTCTCAGTTCTTTTAGAATAATTTTGCTATTGGGCCTGTGGTCTATAATATAATTCTCTTTCAAGAATCGGGCATTAGTGCTACCAAAGAAATAAACTTTTATCCTTGGTTCCAACTTACCCGCGTTCCCTTTTAGCACATGTGCTGGACACCCCTAAATTCGAATGTGTTTCAGACTAGGTTTACGCCTGGTTCACAATTCTATGGAAGTAGAAGGTACCAAGTTCAAAATGTAAGTTTCTATCTCTATAGCGAGTCTCCAAAATGAATCGGATAAACTTGAATAACTCATCATGGACCTTACCATTTCTATAAGAGTCATATTTTTTCTTTATGCTCACCATTCTGTTGCATAGTGTTAGGTGCAGTCAACTGGGATGTAATCCCCTCTGATTATAAGGAGTCCTTAAACTCTTTAAAGAGGTATTCCCTACCATGATCGGATCGTAGTGATTTGATACTTTTACCCAAATGCTTCTCCGCCTCTTTCTTAAATTCTTTAAATTTTTCAAAGGATTCAGACTTACGATGCATCAAGTAAATGTAACCATATCTTGAGTAGTCATCAATGAAACTGACAGAGTACTCAAAGCCACCTCTAACCTGGATGGTCATACGACCACACGCATCAAAATGAGCCAACTCCAACGATTCTTTAGCTATATATCTTTTAGCCTAAAAAGGCCTCTTGGTCATCTTACCCTTTAAGTAAGATTCACATACTGGAAGTGCCTCCACTTTCAATAAACTCAAAGGTCCATCTACTACTAGTCTTTTTATCCTTTTTAGATTAATATGACTTAAGAGTAAGTGCAAAAAAAAAACGTTTGGTACATTAAAGAAGAAAATTTTCTCTTATATGGTAAATTAGGTGTGTTATTTATTTCAGTTAGTTGTAGTGGATGAGAGATTAGAGTAATAACACAAAGATCATCCACCAATGTACCAGAAAAGATAACCTGTTTATTATCCTTAATAACCACTGAGTTATTAAAATAAACCACATATTCGTCTTTAATCAATATAGAAACGAAAACTAAGCTCCTTCTTATGGAAAGTACATAAAGACAACCTCTCAATATTAAAACACGATCTCTATTAAAACTCAGAGTGACATCTCCTACTACTACTATTGTTACCTTTATGTTATTGCCCATATGCAGGTAAAGTTTTCCGTCACTGAGCTGTCAGGTTTCTTGAAACCCCTACAATGATTTGCAGACATGATTAGTGGCTCCCGTATCTACACACTAGGTACCCGTAGAAAACACCACTAAACATGTTTCTACAACCAGTGAATAGAAATTACATTGTTTGTTTTGCTTTCTGAGATGAATTAGACATTGCCTTTTCAAGTGCCGTGTCTAGTTACTATGGAAACATCTACCTTTTGACTTCTTCACACCGGTCTGTGGCCCAGTAACTACCTTGGAAACTATGTCACCCTATTTTTGAACTTTTTTCTTCTTCATGCCTTTTGGCCTAGAGGAAGAACTTTTTTAAGAAATAAACACATTTTCTGGAATTGAAGGAATATCATTGGTAGTTAAATCTATATCTAAATTACTTTTTCAATCAACAAAATTTGGTCCCGTTATTTTGTTTTCTTTGAGTATAACCGTAAGTGAATTGAAAGTCATTTTATTCCTAAGAATCACATAATTAAAAAATACCGTTAATTATTATGAGTAAAATTTTAAATTTATTTTTATTTGGTTCTCTCTAATATTTTAAAAGAAATTCGCTAGGAGCCTGGTACCCTGTGAATAACATACCTCGATGAGAGGATGTCTACTATCCATTGTTTATCCACACAGGTTAATTTCTATTAATTTTACTATCTACACAACTGATCCTGCCAAGTAAAATTAAATAACTGACATAGTTTCGGTCAGTGTATAATAGTAGTAATTCAGATGGAAAAGATAATATTATATATAGCTAAGTGTTAACTATAACCTAATTCTAAATTAATCGTTTCGCAATAAACCCTTTAGATAGAGAAGTGATCCGATCTAACAAGTATCCAAAATTATCCATAAAGGAGGTTTGTACTGGCGATACTGCAATTAATCTGTCCGATGGGGAGAAAGGCCTTACTGCCAACACGCAGAGTTTAATTGCATTATCTACAAACAGGTGATAGAGACCATGAGATTTATTTGTGAATAAATTTCCTCTTCCACTTAAATTTTTAAAACATTTTGAGGGTTATAAAAATTCGTTTAATTAAAATAAATTTATTAATTTTGAAACCACACGATCTGAAAGAATCAAACATCTTTTCGTGTATATGATTCCAAATATTTCAGTTTGTCAAACCATCTTTTCGTGTTTAAATTAGTAACAAATAAAAATTAATAAATATACAATTTTTTCTTCAGCTTTTCAGCTAAGGTAGTGATCAAATGCATTTATTTATTTTATTTTTTGTTTCACATTTTTTGAAAAATAATAATTTATTTCGATTAAAAAAATTTCATTTAATTAATTCAAAATCCGAAATAAATTTTTACGTTCTTTTAAGATATTCGATTTTATGAAAAATCATCTTAAACGTGATTTTTTATAAAATAAAATAAAATATCTAAATTTTTTTATTTAATTAAAATTAATTAATTAAAAAAACTTAATTTTATTTTTTATCACAAAATATTTTAATTACAACCGAATTTTTAAATTAATTAAATAACAAGATAAATAAAATAGATTTATAATCATCAGCGCAGTTCATATATATATATATATATATACAATATGCATATATCTCAATTTTATGATCCAAGTATAACGCTGAATCATTTCAGTCTCCTGAAAAGAATAAGCTGTATCAATCCCTGTTTGTTTCTGATTATGTGTCCAAATTGCATTAGGCTTTCTTGAATATTAAAATATATCATATCAGACTTGTATATATTAGAATATTGATCAAAATAGCCCCGGGACAAAGAAAAATAGCCGGCCACCACAAGCCGTCGCGAGTGCCGCTTATCCGCCACCTTTAGGTGGCTTTTGTTACCTCATCCAAGCTCTATTTTTGACGATTTTTATACTAAAATAAAGCTCTCGAGAAATTCAATTTTTTCGTTAAAAAATTTTCTCGAAAACAGCCCAAAAAATTACCAAAAAAACTGCACAAAATAGCTTGCGCCGCCCACTTCAGTGCCTTATTTGGGCTTTTTTTAGTGCTTCTTTTACGATCGTTTATTTTGGGAAAATAGCTCAAATATCCTTCCACATGATGTTTTGAAGAACCCCTAAAAAATAGTCAAAAAGGCTCGAAAATAGCCCCCAAACAGCAACATTGCCGCCGCCGAAAATTGCCTATTTTGCCGCCTGTTTGATTCTATTTTTGGCCCAGTTTGTTCTAATTTTTTGTTAGTATTTGAAGGTATGTTTTTTTCTATTTTATGCTTAAAGCATTTCTCAGAAAATAGTCCCAAAAATGACTCAAACAATCATCAAAACTGCCGCCGGCAAAGTTGCCGAAATCGGGCTATTTTTAATGATTTTTTTCTACTGTTTTTGACTTATTTTTACTACCATTTTTAATGCATAAATACTGCTAAAAACTTATTGAAATTTTTTTTTTAAAACCCGTAAAAATCTTACCACGATCCGTGGCCCATTAAAATCCCAAAACCACCGCCGGTGTCGCCTCCGTTCTTCGTGTTCATGGATATTCACAACCTGTTCTTAAATCATCTAAACAGATATTTAAAAATATAAAACTAGTTATTACATCAATCCTATGTCCCGAAGGCTAATATTCAAAATATAACAGTCAACCCTCGTGATTAAAAAAATAATCATCATTCAGAACTATTCAATCAAAGATGAAATAAATGATGATCATAAAACCAGGATTAGAACGCCTGCAAAACCAAGTTAGTATAATTCTAAAACTACCCGGCCCCGATAAACTGTAAACAAAAAATAAAATGGCTCTGATACCAATTGTTAGAGATAAAACTGACAAGATCATTATTTTTGCAAACAATTTTCGGTAAAAAATTAACTGGATGGAAAAACACCGAAACGGGCTCCAGGTTAAACTTTTGACGTCGAACGATCAAAATTAAAACTTATACAACCAAAGTTAATTTAGAAGAATACCTTTTTTTGGTCAAATCTTCAACTACGCTTTTTATTCTGAGTTGAAGCTCCCGTCAGACTTCTATTGTATTTCCTCAAGCGATTCTTGAATATAGTGTGGGCTACAATCTATCAAGAACTCGTACCGACAGAATCGGAACAACTTTAGTCTTAGAAGACAACTTATGAAACTGGTCCAGCCTACCCGCATATCTATAAGGTTATAGCTGGGACTTGTTGAGTAATTATGAGTAAGACTTCCTGTGAAACACAAATACACATCAGCGATTTCTGCAATTAAGAAAACCTCATAGCGGTATCTATAATTATGAAACCTTGCAGCAGTTTCTGCAATTTTCATAAAACACTGAATTACAGTTCACACCATTAAATAATTATAATTGTATTCTGACCTATAATCTCAAGACATTCTTGCTTTTGAGCTCCTGTTATAAAATGCTTAACATTTCTCCTCACGTTAAGATTTTGATACCCGTCAATTAAATTTAATTACTGACAATTTAATTTAATCGTTATCTTTATATTTCTTAAGCCCTTTTGCTTAATTTATTTGACCGCCAGATAATCAAATTGTTAGGGCTGGTATACTGTAAACTATATTTTTAGTATTTAATTTTATTTTAATAAAATTAATTTTCTATTTTATGAGAATTTTTATGAGCAATATATGTATATCATTTTTTTTTGTTATGCATGAATGTCCAATATTCCGTATACTATTTAATCTGGTGTGTAGAGTACAGGTTACATACAGAAGATCAGATTTTAGGTTCTTGCAAAATATAAGTTTTATGTTCACAGTTTAGATGGAACTGGGAGTACCATCAGTACGACTGTATCACAGAATTCTAGTAGGCATGTCTTGGTTACGGGGAACAAATAATAGCGTCGTCTATTGTTCCGACTCTCTGTGCTAGTACACTATGTATATATTGAACGGGATATTTTGGGTAATTAATTTTATACTAACTATATAAATTAATTCATGAACGGGACATTTGGAATAATTAATTTTATACTGACTATATAAATTAATTCACACCCCCAAAGTTATTATGAATAGTACTTATCCTCTTAATCTTGAAATAATTATTGATTTGCATATATTTAATATTCGTTGTTTTAATTCATTAAAGGGTGTGATCTTATATAGGTCAATTTTTTCGGTGAGTTAGATAGCGATATTTTTTATATAGCAAATATTAATTATTGACGAAATCTACGTCTCAAAAGATCAGGATTGACGATACCCCCTTAAGAAAGCTTATATGTTTTAACTGGGTCAAACCATCCAGATGGATTTGATTATCCGACGATCAAATAAGTTAAACGAAAGAGTTTAAGAAATATTAAGATGCCGATTAAATTAAATTCTCAGTAATTAAATTTAATTGGTGGGTATCGGGAATCTTAATGAGGGGAGAAATAGTAAGCATTTAATAACAGGAGCTCGATGCAAGAAAGACTTAAAATTATGGGTCAGGGTGAAATTATAGTTCTTTAGTGGTGTGAACTGTAATTCAGTATTTTATAGAAATTACAGAAATCACTGTTAGTTTTTTATAATTGCAAATACCGCTATGAGGTTTGCTTAATTGCGAAAACTGCTGATACGTGTCTGTGTTCCACTAGAAGTCTTACTCATAATTACTTCCCATGTCCCTGCTGTAACCCTATAAATATGCAGGTAGATTGAATCAGTTTCATAACTTGTTTTCAAAGACTAAAGCTATCTAGGTTCTGTTGGTACAAGTTCTCGGAGGATTATAGCCCACATTATACCTAGAAATCGCATAAGAAAATACAGTAGTAGACCTGACAGGAGCTTCAACTCGAATTCAAATCGTAGTTGAAGATTCGATCGGTAAAAAAGTATTCTTCTAAATCAACTTCGGATGCACGAGCTTTATTTTGATCGTTCGTCATCAAAGGTTTTTTATTTGGAGCCCGTTGTGGCATTTGCCTGTCCGGTTAATTTTTTTCAGATAATAATCGTTTGTAAAAATAAAGATCTTGGCAGTTTTGCCTCCAACAATTGGTATCAGAGCCGTTTTATTTTTTATTTTTGATTATCGAGGTTAGGTAGTTTTAGTACTATTGCTAACTTTGTTTTGTAAGCATTCTAATCCTAATTTTATAATCGTCATTAATTCATATTTGATTGAATGGCTTGTGAATGATTATTATTTTTTTAATCACGGAGGTTGACTGTGATAGATCAAATGTGAGCCTTCGAAACATAGGATCGATGTAATAGTTAGTTTCTATTTTTAAAATATCTGTTTAAATTATTTAAGAACGAGTTGAACATATCCAAGAACGAATGCAGCATCGGCGGTGGTTCGGATTTTTACGGGTCACGGATCGGGATAAATTTTTAATAATTTTAAACGATTTTTTTCTGTGAGTTTTCTGAAATATTTATAAATAAAAAATAGCATAAAAAACAAATCAAAAATAGCAAGGAAAAATTTCCAAAATAGCCCAGTTCTGACGGCTTTGCCGACTGTGGTTCGGTGGCTGTTTTATGATTGTTTGGGCCATTTTTTGGACTATTTTTTGGATAGTTTTTCAAACATAAAATTGCAGTAAAGTATACCTCAAAATACTTTCAAAAACCAAAAAACAAACTAAACAAAAATCACAATCCAAACAGGCGGCTAATAGGTCGACAGCGGCAGTAGATTCTAGGCTATTTTTTTATAGTTTTCCAAGCTATTTCGAGCAATTTTTTGATAGAAAGATTCTACTTTTTGAGAGCTTTTCAACTGTATAAAGAATGTCAAAAACGTAGTTCGAATGACGCCGAAATGGCCTCAAAAAGTTGGCAGTTCCATACGGCGGCATCAGTTTTGGGAAGTTTTGTGGGCTATTTATGAGCAGATTTTTTCATAAAAAATAGTATTTTTTTAGAGTTTTCTTTTGATATAAAGTACGTTGAAATTTGAGTTTAGGAAGAGGTCGAAAAAGTCTCAAAAAGTTGGCAGCGTAGTGCTGTGGCGGGCAGCAGCATTTTTTGAGATTTGGGCCATTTTTTCAGCCGTTTTTCGTACTAGTTTCAACCAAATTTCTTGACAGAAAAAACTCATATTTTGAAGGCTTTTCAACGGTATAAAGCTCGTCGAAAATGGAGCTCGGATAGGCGGCAACAAGGTAGCGTCGGTGGTAGCTGGTGGTGGCCAGCTATTTTCTCTCTCCCGGGGCTACTTTGTATTGATTTTCTAATAGATATGGGACTGATATGATATAAATTAATATATCAGATAGAATCAGGAAAGTCTGATGCAATCAGGACACTGAATCAAATGCGAATAGGGATTGAAATAACTGATTCTCTTAGGAAATTGAAACACCTCAGTGTTTCGTTTGGATTATAAAATCGGAATATATG
>JAOTRH010376560.1:0-71634 GCA_034768845.1 Heliamphora exappendiculata | reverse complement strand
ACTTTGTTAATAAGTTATTTACTTATTTTATTTTATTTATTTTGATGTTAATAAATTTTTCACAATTTAGTCAAACTATTATAATTTTTGAATTCTTTTCACCGAGCCCAAAAAATAGTCTTTTGATCATGATATGTACTAGTTCAAAAAAATATCCAAAATAAGCTAATATGATAAATTTCACACTACTTATTTTTATATTTAGTGAAAATTTTCATTTTTTAATCAAAAATTTCACTTTTTTGATACTTTTCAGAGACAATTCAAAAAAATAACAAATCAGCCTAAACCAATTTCAAAGAAAAATAGGCAAAAAATAAGAAATAAAAAGTATCCCAAATGAGACATATATATGCACGAAACTATGGTTGACTCAGTATACTCAGATTACCATGCGGTTCATCTCCAACCTCTGTATGTCTCTCTTATTAAATGAGTGTTAACTAAAAATTTCGTCATCTAAAAATTAAAGAAAAAAGAGAGAGGAAAAAAAATGAAGAACTCACTATCTTAGATGGCACAACGATTTGATGGGCTGTGGAAGAACCTGAAGCGGTGATGCGTGCCTGCACCAAACAAAATCATCATTGAGAGAGTTGTTTGTGTTTGATAGCTTCAGGAAAAAAAAAAGAGACAAACAAATGCCATTTTTCATTCTAAATGTGTCAACAAAAGTTAATGCGAGAAGTGGTATTTTGCAAGAAGGTTAGGGGTGTCTACTGTTTTGGGTCCAATCGCACGATGATGTTGGATCATGGGGGTGTTTGGCAATGCTTCTCACTACAGTTTTTAGTTTTTTATTTCTAATTTTAGGTATAAATTATAATTACTTTCAAATACTGACAATTTCTACTACAAACTATAATTATTATTTTTTTCTATTTTAGTTACAAGTTACAATCTTTACCAAATACTTACAACTTCTACTGCGAGTTATAATCTATAAGCAACTAGATTCAGTAATGCCAAACATTCGGATCCACTTTAACGACTTGAAATATCTATTTGTAAAAATTAATGCGTAAAATATTCATACAAAAAATGAAATTGATTGGATGTAGATGATCTACAAAATAACGAAGGGAACAATGATATTAATCAGATCAGTCGCTTGAAGTGAGTAACTTGACCCTATCAACGATGAAGAAATGATGTGGAGACATATCAGGTATAACGATCGGGAGATGAAGACACCTAAACGATAGCTATCTCTTGAAATAACCTTGTGACTCGAGGAAAATAGAATGGCTGAGCCACTCGAGGTGCAGTCGAGTGACTCGGTTGTAATAATTGATGAAACGGGTTAAGTATTCGAGTGACAGACGATGGGACAAAACCAAATTAGATCAAAAAATGTGCCCATATTTTGTAAAATTAGAGTAACTCGAGCCACTTCAGTTGCTCGAGCTAGTCCAGAAAGGCCACTCAAGTATCAAAACAGGTAAGCAGATGTTCGAATTGCTCATATTATATGACTCTTATTCTTGCTCGAGGCACCCGAGCTACTGACCAACCCAAGCTACTGGGACCCCTAGTGGCTCAGCTAGGCATTATTGCTCTGTTACTTAAAGCGAATAGTGCGACAAGGACATAGCGTAGACTATGTAAACAAAACCCAGACTGTGAAGACAATCATATCATAGCACAAACTATGAGGACATAGCATATACTATATGATTATATGGCCATGGTATAGACCATGAAGACATAGCAAAAACTATGAGGGTGTAACTTAAACTATTTAATTATGTGAACATAGCACAAACTATGTGACCAAATACTTACTATATGGCCAGTGTAATATAGTGCATACTTTATGATCATGGATTCCATAGAGAATCAAAAGAATATCCCCAAAAACAATGAAGACAATGACAGTACATTAAGGTTCCACGGGACATTTGGTGACATATGGCTTGGTGGCTAAGGAAATGATTCTGTCACACCATATAGGCAACCCCAAGCCCACCTATTCGAGTAACTCAAGTGACCCGGAGTCACTTGACTTGAGTGGGTTGGGTATCCATTGGTACCCATGGGTTAACGTAGTCGAGTTGGTTTAGAACACTAATTCTAGATATTCGAATAAGATCCTATGATCTCTGAGATATTTTGATAATATTTTTATGATCTGATGATATTTGTTAAGAGTCCCGATCTAAACCTAATAACTCCATTAGAGGGTTACATATAGGAGTGATGGTCGAATTCTTATTTGGGGAATTTCATTGAATCATTGAGCCCTAATTATGCATGTTCATACTGCCAGATATTCCAATATCGATTAGCTTTCTCTTTCACCAAACTATTAATCTCTCTTCGTTTCCTATTTTTTGACTATTTCATAAATTTTATCTCTCCAATATTTAATAATTACTTTTCCCTAAAAAAATCCTATAGATGTTATTAAATACCTAAACAAAGTACATTTGTCTTGAAAAGTGAATGGTACAATTTACTTAATATTTATTTTTTAAGACAAATGTATTTTAATAAGGTAATTTTCAATATCTGGCCAACTTGACCTACACACTAATGTTTACAAAACGAATAATTTGAATCATTAAAACAGAACTAGATATAAACTCCACAAGATCCAACATCATAGCGTAGAGGTGTAACAACTATTAGAGAAATAAACTCGATTGGATATATACGTGTGCGTGTGTGTATATATATATATATATATATATATATAGTTGTGAATTCAAGAATTTAGCATAGGGACACCTATTCTGTTACTTGTCAGCAATAATTACTTTAGCCTTGTTTTCATCGATCGGTTATCGACTGCCATTCAATGATCATCTCCCACTTGTCATATTCTCTTTGAAGAATTATCGACTGCGCGCCTGAGTTTGGCAAAGGATCACAAATTGTGAAGTATATATATTCCTCTGTCTCAGTACATTAAAAATCATTGAATATATATAAAAAATAATCTCATACCTCGAGATCATTACATGATCTAGTAACTTTCAATGTATTGGGACATTTGGATATATAATTTTTGAGACAAAGATCCAAGATTTCTGACTTCAATATGCTTGATTTTGCGAATAAAACGAACGAGTTGAAATAATTAAAATCATAAGTCTTTTTTAAAAGAAAACAATATTTTAATTGACCAGATTGCTATCTTTTTTTTTGAAGATTTAAAATAATGATATTTTAACATAATTTTGGAGATGCCCTAAATATAATTTTATTAGAAGGCATATTAAATATTTATTAATGTTTATAAGTAATAGTGTAATTATGAAACTATTGAATGTGTGTATTACTAATTTTTACCCTAAAATATAGTACTAATATTATATGTACTTTTAGAGCGGTGTTTATATAAATTAAGTTAAATATTAACATAATTTTTTGAAGGCACTTTAAAGATACTTTTTATTTTATATATGCAAATGTGTGAATATAAAAGTTAGGATTAACTACTCTAGGTCCTATTTTGATGACTTATTTTAAGATTAATCCCATGTAATAAATTGTTATCCCATGAATTTTTTTTTAAATATTTAATATTTTTTTTGACATTTATACCCTCAAATGTTATTATAGAAATTAAATACATATATAACTTTTGTTGTAGGGACCCGGTACCTTAAAATTTAAAAGGATTTATTTAAAATTTCTTGTGGTATGTTTCGTAGCATATGATTGAATGTTTAATTGTGGTAAATAATTAAAACTTGATCATCATAATGATTGTTAGCAATAATTATATGCCTGGTAGTGCATAAGAACAATTGTTCTAGGTTGTTTGGGTGAGTTTTGATGTGTTCAGTTTATGATTCGATTCATTTATGCATCTTTTGTCCGGGTTTCCACCCAACGCTAACCGCTCAAGCGGCCTAGGGCCCGCTCGAGCGAACATGTGGCAAAGAGTTTTTAAAAATTGGGACAGAGAGGACCGCTCGAGCGGTCTTAAGCCTGCTTGAGCAAACTGTCGACGAGCAAACTTTTAAATTCGCAGGTTAATTCTTTCTTTTTCATTTCTCTCTTCTTCTTCCCTCTCTAAACTTGTGTTAGAAATCCTAGAACTGAGAACGGAAGTTTGTTTCTTTGTTGGATATCCCAAAAAAATAATGGACGATTTATTTTATAATCCTAAGGATCAGAAGGTCATTGTCAATCCATATGCTCGATTCTTGGAAGAGGATTATATAATGTGTGAGACTCTGACCCATTTTTTTTCGGCGTTTTTCGACGTGTGTTTACCGTTTTCGGTTTTGCATGTTTATATGCTTTTGAATGCATGATCAGGCTTAAATGTGCATGCGGGGTAGATTCCCGGGGCCGTTAGGCGTTGTGGTGCGAATTTTAAAAATTAAAAAAAAAGATATTTTGGCGGCCTATAAATATTTGGAGTTTGATATTTTCAAAAGATATTTTCAAAACTTCTCCACTTAGTTTTCTCCATTTTCTCTCTGCCTTCTCTCTAACTTATCGGGGGCTCGAGGCTTGGGGCTTGGTTTTTGATGATCCAACAACGGATCCTTGCTATTGGCATCGTGGTCTACGCATCCATTCAGACGAAATTCTATTCCGACGAAGCTTAGTTTTGCACGTGGTTCGAAGCGTCAAGTTTTTAACTCACAAAGGTAGGATCCTAAACTCTCATGTCTTATAAGGATGCTACGTGTAATCGTGTGTTTTTACTAGTTAAATTGCATGAGATCTGATTTTGTTTCAAAAGTTGGGTTTTGGGTTAAAACCCATTTTTCGTCAATTTTGGTTGGATGAAATCATGTTTTGGGTGTTTCTTTTGAGGTCTTGGTGTTAGGCCTAGGCGTGTGTATGTCTGAGGGTGTTGGGTGGGTGTTTGGAGGCGTGAAATCGAGGCTTGGAGAGCTAAACCCGTAGCTCAAAAAATCATTTTTGCCTCAGCCCAGTCGACTGGACCGTAGGGTCAGTCGACTGGATCCTGGGTTTTTGGGTTCAATCAACTGTACCGTGAGGGTCAGTCGACTAGACAGTATGTTTTGGGCATTTTTGGCTTTCCCAGTGTGTTTTCAGTCGATTAGGGGTTGTGGTTTAGTCGACTGAGGTTTTGGGCTGTGTGTTGGAGTTTTGGTGATTAGTTTCTTGGTTTTCGATTGGTTCCCAACGGTATTTAGTTGATTAGTTATGGGATTAGTTAATTGAAATACTGTTAAATTCTTTTTGGGGTTCGATTGGTTGTGTGATGGCTTCGGGAGTCATGTCGTGGCTTCGGGTGTTGGTTAGATGCCGTCCTCGGGGGTGACATGCATGCTTAGATGTGGGTGTGGTGCACGGTTAGGTGCGTGGTTCGCCGTTGGGTTTGTGTTGGGCACAAGTGGGCGTCGTAGGTTGTGATGGCCGTGTTGGGCGTGTTTAGGCTTGGTGTTGTGAGTTATTGGTTGTCCATGTGATTGGATGTCTGGTATGTGACGGGCGACGTCATGATGTGAAGGATATATGTGGTTTTGTGCATTCATAACTTAATTTTATTTATGCATGATGTAAGAGGAAAATGTGATTTTACATGATATTGGTATGCATGTTAGCCCCGACTAACGATGGACGAAAGCGTGGTCCGAGATATGTTAACCCTGGTTAACAATGCATGTGTGCATGTGTGAGAATCGAAGGGACAGAAACGTGGTCCTAATGATACCCTTGTGTGCGAGTATCTGAAGGATGAAAGCGTGGTCTTGACGATGCAGATGTGAGTGAGAGTCTGAAGGATGAAAATGTGATCCTAAAGGCGCGTGTGTGTGAATCTGAAGGATGAAAACGAGGTCCTGAAGAGACATGTGTTGGGTGTGTTGCTCATAGTGCTTTGGGCGTAGTGCTTGGATTGCATGAGTTAGCTTGTTGGGGCTTGTGAAAGTTGGCTTAAGTACGTATTCATGTGCTGCATACATATATCTGTTTTTATTTGGGACTCGTGTGAGTTGTGTTATCAAACTTGTTTTTAAATTGTTTTACTGGCTCCAATGAGTCGTGATTTAAAACTGTTTCCAAACTATTTTAAGGCTTGAAAGAGAGTCGAAAACTACACCTCGTTTTCCTAACATGTTTAGCTTATATTACATGCTTTGTCTAGTTTCTGTTGAGCTTTGGCTCACGGTGTGGGATTTAAAATATTTTTTTCAGGTACCGGTCACGCATGTTGATCTGGAGTTGCTGGAGAGGTGGAAGAGCTATAGTCTTCCCTTTTTGTTAGTTTTAAACATGTATGTTGTAACATGTTTTTTGGTGTTAGAACCGTGTAATGTAAGTCGTTTGGCAATTATATACAATGCGTGTATGTTATATATTGAGAGTGTATTCTCGGGTTGGGTGTATGTTTGGTTGCTTGTGGGTATTTCATGTGGCTCGGAGTTTGGGGCGTGACATAATGGACCACAAGCCGAAAAGTAGAAATGTTTTGAAAAAACTGAGAGAAAATACCAATAGTACGAGGGAAGCATCACGAAAAAGTTTCATCAATATCCCATTACTTCGTCATAGTGGAAGGATTATCGGGACATGTGCAGATCCTAAACCAGATCAGAGTGCTACCACTAACATGCCAGTTTTACCATCAGAAGAGCATGTGGTTGATGGTGCACAGGGTTCAAATTGAGTGCAGTGCTAGTACACAGACGCAGGTAGTGCCTCCTCGTAGTGGGAGGGTTATTCGTCAATCCGATCGATATATATTCTTGAGAGAGTCTTTTGACAGTATTCCTGAAGAATTGGATACTAAACCCTATAACTACAATGAAGCACTCTAAGATAAAGATGCAGAATTATGGCAATGGGCTATGAATTTAGAGGAGATATACTCTTAATTAGGTCTCGAAACTTGTAGAACCACCCGAAGGGGTAAAACCTATCGGATGCAAATTGATCTATAAAAAGAAGAGAGGAGCAGACATGAAGATAAAAACTTTCAAAGTTAGGCTTATTACAAAAGGGTTTATTCAAAAAAAAGGGATCAATTATAAGGAGACCTTTTCACCAGCAATCATGCTTAAGTCTATTCGGATTCTCTTATCCATTATGGCTCATTTCGATTATAAATTTTGGTAAATAGACATCAAGATAACTTTTCTTAATGGAATTATTGACGAGTATATCTATATGGTACAACTAGACAGTTTTATAGGAAAGGGTCAAGAGCACATATTGTGCAAGTTTAAGAGATCTATTTATAGACTTAAGTAAGCATCTAGGTATTGGAATACTCGATTTGATCAAGCCATTAAATCTTATGATTTTGATCAAAGTTTTGACGATTCCTATGTGTACAAAAAGCATGATGGAAGCGTGTTAGTGTTTCTAGTATTTTACGTAGATGATATCTTACTCATTAGAAACGATATGGGGATGTTATATTTGGTGAAGGTATGATTATCTAGTCAGTTCGATATGAAAGACTTGGGAGAAACCAGTTACATCATCGAGATTAAGCTTATGCAAGATCAGAAATAGAAGATGTTCAGCTTATCATAAGCTATTTATATCGATACGATCGTTATTCATTTTAGCATGGAGGATTTCAAAAAATAATTTCTTCTTTTCAGGCATAGAATCACTCTATTTAAAAATCAGTGTCTTAAGATAGCCGTTGAGATGGAGAAAATAAAGGCAATTCCGTATATTTTGGTAGTAGGAAGCCTCATTATGTTATGTTTTGCACTAGACCCAGCATCTGTTTTATCGTTGGCATGGTTAGCTAATATCAGTCTAATTCAGGACAGTAGTATTGGACAGCGGTAAAATATATAATCAAGTACCTAAAAAGGAATAGGAATTGTATGTTGGTTTGCTAGAAAGATGGTCTAGTACCTCTGGAGTACATGGACTCAGATTTTCAGTCGGACAAGGATTTTCAAAAATTTACCTCGGGATATATGTTTACCTTAGAAGGTGAAATACATCAAGCGTAAATATCACCTGATACGAGAGATAGTACAGATAGGTGATGTAGCCGTGGCGAAGTTTGCATCAACAGACAATCTTGCTGTTCCTTTTACAAATAGCTTACCGATTAAGACTTTTTACAGTTATGTAGAGGGCATGAGAATTAGATGTATGGTAGCATGATTTTGGGTATAAGTAGGAGATTGTTAGGGTTGTATACTAAAAATTATGGTTTTAATTAGTTTTAATATTTAATTTTATTTATTAATAAAATTAATTTTTTTATTTTATGAGAATTTTAATGAGGAATGTATACATTTTATTATATTTAATGTTGTGCATGAGTGTCTTTTATTCTACACAGTATTTAATCTGTTGTGTAGAGTTCGATTTACAGTTAGAAGACTAGATTAAAAGTTATTGTAGAATATAAGTTTTTGGTTTATAGTCTTAAATGCAATTAGGCAAACCATCGGTATGATTGTAGCACAATATTTTAGTAGATCTGTCTTGATTACGAGGAATGGTAATTATTTTGACAATTATTCTGACTCATTGTGCTAATACACTTTGTGTGTATTGAACATGACCAAGTTGGGGTAATTAATTTTATACTGACTTTATAAATTAATTCACACCACATGATTATTATGATTGTTTATGCTCTTAATTCCAAAGTAATTATAATTTTTATATATTTAATATTTGTTATTTTGATTCATTAGTGTGTGCAATCGTTTATGTGTCTATAATCTCAGTGATTACATAACGATATTAATTATATGGTAATTATTAATTATTGACGAAATTGACGTCCCAAAAAATTGGGATTAATAATACCCTTTTAAGGAAACTTATAAGTTTTGACCGAGCCAAATCCTACAGGTAAATTTTATCATCTGGTAGTCAAATAAGTTAAGTAGAAGGTCTTAATATTTTTTAAAAAAACTAATTAAATATAATTTTTAATAATTTAATTTAATCGGTGGGTATATGTAATCTTAACATGGAGACAAGAAATAAGCATTTAATAATATGAGTTTGAATATTATGATTTTGAGAATAATGCTAAGAATGCAATTATATTTCTTTAGTGGAATGAATTATAATTTATATTTTTATGAAATTACTTCTGGGTTGAGATAGGATTTCATAATTGTATTAGAAGTTTACGTCTTATTTACTCTATTGGTCCATACTTTAATCTATTTATATGCGGTTATAAAACCTACTCGTTAGTTAATCAATATCAGTTCTTGGGTTTCCATATTTTGTGAATCCAAATAATAGGTAACTAAACAGGTTTTAAAGATTATTATAGATTAAAGCGCACACTTCATTCGTGCTCTAGCATTCGGGGATATAGCAGAAAGCTTGCATTGGAGATTTGTCTAGAAATCAAAAATCGCGACGGATTGTTGACTAAAAATTGTTGTTGCAACCGAAATCATCAAAACAGATTTCGAAAGATATAATCCTAAAACTAACTTTCGAAATATTACCAAATTTTATTTTTGATTATTCGATATCAAAAATTTTAATCTAGAGTCGGTGTCAGCGTTTTTTGTCTAGTTATTTATTTACTAAAATCATATATATAATCTTAGGAACTTAGCAATTTGCCCCAACACTAAATACCATATTGACGAATGTAATTACTCATCAAAAAAATCTAGGTGAATTACTATGTATATTCTATTATCAAAACAGAATAAATACAACTTGTATTTATCTATGTATATTTATTCATTTACCATAATTACATATATAACTCAAATACTTAATGCATATAGAATTACCATAATTACATATTTCATGTTTGCTTGCTATGAAAAATATACGTTACCAATTTGTATAGCGACCACAATAGAAAGGTTCAGACTCATTTTAATGGCATTTTAGGTACAATATATAAAAATTGAACCTAGTCGAATAGTAGTTTGGAGCTTGGTGCTTATCCTTTCAAAAGTAGACAAAATGGAACATTAGATCAAACCACCATAAAAATTATGGGGCTGCTAAATTTGCCACTAGACCTATATATATACACTACTTTATTGATATATGTACCAGGAGAAATTGCACACATAGTATGTATAATTATTAATTGAAAAAAAGGGGGTAATGTGAGATTTTTCCTCCCTTTATTTGCTCTTGTGGTGAAGGATATTAATATTAAAAAATTATAAAAATATAATTTTTTAGTGAGTAATTTTGAAAAAAAAAATGAGTGGTTTCAGTTTTTAAATTACACTAGAGACGTGTTTTTCGTTAATCTATCACAGACACTAGCAGTTAGAGTCCACCAAATTCGTGTTTATAATATAAAAAACTTTTAAAATAACATTTGAATAATCATGGGATAATAAATTTTTTTAATATAAGTTAAAATAGTTTGATTAAGTAGAGGAAAAATAAAGACAAAAGAAAGAGAAATATAAAACTACATTAATTGTAACCGAATTAAATAGAAAAACAGTACGGCAAGAAACAAAAGGAGAGTTTTTTCATTTAACAGCAATAATATATATATATGTATATATGCCATGTGTGTGAAAATTATAAATATGAAAATTTGTTAAAAAAGATGCAAAAGTGTTGAAAAGTATTGGGTAGTGGGTTGACGCAGCGAAATATCATAAAAGCAAAATAGCATTATAAGAAATGAAATAAACACTAGAATTTACAAACAAGAGCCTCGAATCCTCAAAGATGAGAGAGAAATTCTAAATATTATTGATTAATAGGATTTATGAACCCTTAAGTTTACACCCTTATTTATACTAGTAGAAAGTTTCTACTTTTGGTAGAAGAATACATCCTAATAGAAAAGTAGTTATTTAGGCTATTCTTACCCACCACGACAAGCAATGAAGAAAATTAAGAATTAGCAGCATAATTAGGAAAAAATTAACGTGCCAAAACAGACGGCACTAAAATAAAAATTCTAAAAAAAAAATAATTTTAAATGAAAAATTATAAAATCAAATCTTAATCAATCTCTCAATTTTTTTTTCAAACTTTTGTCGGCTCAATTGCTTTAGAAATGTCTTGGGCACTTGTTCTACATTAGTCTTGTGAGACCTGATTCCATTTTAATTTAAATGGATTAATATTATATAATAATTTTCATGTGTTGAATATTACTTTCGGGTCAGTTTGGGTGTTTTATTACAAAATAATTGCTTTTTGGGAGGGACCAATCGATCGGTCAATCAGGGGTTGAAGTGGGCGTGGTAGGTAGTGACTTGAGTATTTGTGCCAAAACTTCTCCGGTAAACTCTCTCTCTCTCTCTCTCTCTCTCTCTCTCTCTTAGCCACCATTGAAGGAGCTTATACGTTTTTAAGCTTTTTCTTCACTTTTAGAGCTTTAACACTTGGAATCTCGCGATGCCACGAGGATTAAAGTCAACCTACTCGATGAGGCTAGGCAGCCAACTGAGTGGAATTTTGTTTTGACGAGTTCATGTATTTTGGGTAGACAAAAGCTTCAAGTTTTAACTTTTCGATGTAAGATTCTAAACCTTGTATGGATTCTTGTATTAAATGCATGTATTGGTGTTTTAAATTTATGCTAAAATGTCATGATACTTGATGGAGAATTAAAAATCCTAGTTTTTGTTGGATGTGTGGACTGTGTGAGTTGGAGGAGATAAAGATGATGATGTATTTGCTGTGTTTTAAATTAATCATAAATGTGTTTATTTTGGTTATGTTAATATAACATATAGAGAGAATAAGATAGTTTAACTTAAAGGGTTAGCTGCTCTAACTATTTATATTAAACCATGTATTATATAATTACATTAATAACTCCCAACACTCCTTCTCAAGTTGATACATATATATAATGTGTACCGAGCTTGGTACAAATAAATTTCACTCGTGAATCACATAAAGATTTGGTGAATAAATTTGCTAACTGATCTATTGACTTCACATAACTTGTACGAATCACATTTTATAATAGTTTTTCTCGAATAAAGTGGCAATTGACCTCAATAAATTTTGTTCTCTCGTGAAATACTAGATCAGATGCAATGTGAACTGCTGCTTGGTTATGACATAACAGATTCATAGGATGAGAATGTTGAAATTCAAGTTCCTCTAACATATGTTTACGTCAAATCAACTCACAAGTAGTATATGTCATAGCTCTATATTTGGACTCAGTACTAGGTCGAGCAACAACAGTTTGTTTCTTCTTTTTCCATGAGACCAAATTACCTCTTACAAAGATGCAATAACTAGTAGTAGACCTTCTATTAGATGGAAATCCAGCTCAATCTGCATCCGTATAACCTTCAATTCGAGTATGGCCATAATTATGATATAATAAACCACGACATGGTGAATTTTTAAAATATCTGAGAATACGTACAATGGCAGCCCAATGACAATCCCGTTAAACATCTAAAAACTGACTAACAATACTAACTACAAAAGAAATGTCTGGTCTAGTAATAGTCAAATAATTTAACTTACTAACCAATCATCGGTATTGTCGTAGATCTACTAGATCTACTAACAACTCACCTTGATCTGCAAGCAATTTTGTGTTGGGGTTCATAGGTGTGTCAATAGGTTTGGACCATATCATTCTTATTTCACTTAATAAATCAAGAACATATTTTCTTTAAGACAAAAGATGACCTGGTGTGATCTAGTCACTTTAATACCCAAAAAATATTTTAACCTGCCCATATCTCGAGTATGAAATTTGATTTGTAAAAACGTTTTCAATTCCTCAATGCTATTATAGTCATCACCAGTGATCACAATGTCATCCACATACACAATTAGCAGTATCTTGGTCGCACCAGTATGTCAATAGAAAACAAAATGATCTACGCCACATCATTGAAGACCGAAACTAGTCACAGTATCAGTAAACCTATCAAACCAAGCACGAGGAGATTGATCAAGTCCATAGAATGAATTCTTCAAACGACAAACCAAACTTGACTCCCTCTGAGCAACAAAACCTGGAGGTTGTGCCCTATAGACCTCCTCTTGGAGATCACCATGTAAAAAAGCATTTTTCACATCAAGCTGATATAAAGGCCAGTCAAATGTATTAGCAAGTGATATTAACAGACGAACAGAAGAAATCGTTGCCACTAGTGAGAAGATTTCAGAGTAATCAATGCCATACACTTGTGTATATCCCTTCTCCACAAGACGAGCCTTTAGTCTGTCAACAGTACCATCAGAATGAACTTTAACGGCATACACCCATCTACAGCCGACCACGGATTTACCCAAAGGAAGAGACACTAAATCCTATGTATCATTTTGCTTTAAGGCAAGTATTTCTTCTTCTATTGCATGCTTTCAACCAGAATGTGATAGAGCATTTGTATAAGACTTGGGAAGAGGAACAAACGATAAAGCGGAAACAAGTGAGTGATAGGATGAGGATAAACGATCATAAGAAAGAAAATTAAAAATAAGATGTGAAGTACAAGATCGCTTACCCCTGCGAACGGCAATTGGAAGATCAATCGCAGATGGTGGAGAAAAGGGTGGAGGGAGATCTAGTGGCCGAAAAACCATTGATGAAGTAGTGGAGAGAAGTGGGGTCGACTTGAAATGAGTGCAATGAGTGTAAACCTGCAGGCCAAGACGACTTAAACGTTCAACAGTAGTACCAGAGGATAATGGTGGAGTAAAGGAAAGATGACTATGGACGGGAAGAGGAAAATCACAGACTAGACCATTTGCAGATAGCCACTCAGAATAATATGGGGAAGACTCAAAGAAAGTCACATCACGATAGACAAAAAACTTACGAAGACTAGGACTATAACACCGATAACCTTTCTGAGTATGAGAGTAGCCTAAGAAAATACATTTCAAAGCTCGAGGATAAAACTTTTCACTATCAAGAGCAAGTTGATGGACAAGACAAACACAACCAAAGAAGCGAAGACGTAAAACAAATAGCGGAGCCTGTGAAAATAGAATAGAGTGAGGAGTCTGCCGCTTTAGCATGGATGAGGGCATACGATTAATTAAATAACAAGCAGTCAAGCCAGCATCACTCCAAAAAGATTTGAGAACATTCATTTGAAGTAAAAGAGTCCGTGCAACTTCAATTAAATGTCAATTTTTTGCACTCGGCTACTACATTTTGTTGTGGAGTGTGAGAGCAAGATGATTGATGAATGATGCCAGATTGAATCATGAAGTTAGTAAAGGAATGAGAAAAATATTCTCCAGCATTATCATTGCGCAAGATGCGAATTGTAGTGCCGAACTGAGTTTGGATTTCAGCACAGAAGGCACAAAACATAGAAAACAATTCTGAATGGTCTTTCATTAAATAAATCCAGGTAACTCTGGAACAATCATCCACAAAAGTAACAAAATACCGAAATCCCAAATTAGAAGTGACACGAAAAGACCCAAAACATCTGGATGAACTAACATGAAATGACTCAACTCTCGTTTATTAATTCGGGAAGCAAAAGGAACAAGATGATGCTTTCCCAACTGACACGACTCACAATCTAAAATTAAAATAGAACTTAAACTAGGAAGTAAAAGTTTTAATTTGTCCAATGATGAATGACTAAGACGATAATGAATTTGAAGCAAAGAAGCAATAGCAGGACACGCTTAAGGAGAAACTATGGATGATACCTTAGTATCCAAAAATAGAGATCACCTGACTCACGTCCTTCGCTAATCATCTTTCTCGTCACCAAATCCTAAATGATAATAGAATCAGGAAAGAAAGAAATAGAACAATTAAGATTTTTGGTAAGTTGACTCACAAACATCAAATTAAAACAAAAACAAGGGATATATAGGACGAATGCCAAATAAATTGAAGGCGTGGGTTGAATTGTACCTATGCCTTCAACAAAACTAGTAGAACTATTTGTTAAAGTAACACGGGATAAGGAAGAGGAAGACATTAGATGAGAAAAAAGTTTGAGATATACCTAAAATATGATCAGTAGCACCGGAATCGATGACCCATGGGCGATAAGTAGAAGAAGATGAAAGACAAGCAGTAGGGGTACCTTTCTGGGCTAGAGATGCAACTAGAAGAGATGCCTGCAAAGTCACCTGATACTGAAAAAACTTAGTGTACTCTTCCTTGAAAATAGTGATGTTCTTTCCTCAACCGGAGTAGACGAGGAAAAAGGGTGAACAGTGTCAAACCTCACGGCATTAGTAAACCGAGAAGGTTTTCCAACAAGATCCCAACACGTCACTCGTGTATGATTGAGTAAGCCACAATTGGAACACTGACGAGGTGGACCTCTACCTCGACTACTACGATCTCCACGATAAGTATGAATGTGACCATCGTGAGAACCACCACTTCCTCGGTCACGATTGTAACCACTAGATTGTTCACCTCATTGCTATGTTACTAGAGCTGAACGATCAGAATTGTCCCGAGAAGAACTACCAGAGCCCTAAGAACTGTCTCGAGAAGTAGCACACAAGATTCTAGAATATATTTCAACAAAAGAAGGGAGCTCAGCTCCTCCTAAAATTTGAAAGTGAACAGACTTAAATTCAGGCTGCAATCCTTCCAAAAATCTCACCACAACCATCTATTGTTGTTGCTGTTGCATTTTGCGAATATTATTGGTAATGGAAAGAACAACATTTAACTCTTCATGAAGCCTCTTAAGAGCTGCAAAATAATCGGTAACAGACTTATTATCTTGTTGTAACTGAAAGTATTCAACTGAAATATCATATATACGAAAAAGATTACTAGAATATAAAATTTGAATGTACTCCCAAATTTCCTTACAAGTGTCAAGATGAGTACACTTATCGGCAATATGTGACTCTATAGAATTCCATAATAGTGTAACAATCTAAGCATCCTCTTGTTTCCATTCAGACTTCCTCTTGTCATCAGATGGACCAGACATATTCAAGTGTTGAGGGTTGTTTTGAGGCGTGATGATGGCTGTTGTGGATACCAGTGTTGCGCGATGACGACAATAGGGGTGGCGATCGGCGATGACGGTGGCAACTGGTGGTGGCGATAATGGCGGTGGATTAGGGTTAGGTTTTTTTTTTTTTTTTTATGTTTTCAAAAATTTTGGCTCTAATACCATATTAATGTAACAGATAGGGAGAATAAGAGAGCTTAACCTAAATGGTTAACTCCTCTAACTATTTATATTAAACCATGTGTTATATAATTACATTAATAACCCTTAACAGGTTACGCGTTGTTGAGTACAAAAATCAAATGAGTTTTGATGTGGCTATACCTTGTTGAGAATGAAAATCAAATGAGTTTTTAGTTTTGGTTAGAGTTATTGAATTGTGTTATATTTAAATCCTTGAAATAGAGGTTATATGCACATGTGGTTGATTTTTGGATTATTTGTTGGTTTAGTTAATGTATCGAGGCAATGAGGGTTTGAATAACTCTTCGGTGAAAGACAAAAAACATGCACATGATTGGGTGCCCTATCATTCGGTTAATCCAGTAAAAGAGTGCAGAGGTGCCCTACCTTTCAGTGTGACCGTAAAAGAGTGCAAGGGTGCCCTACCATTTGGTTGATCCGTAAGGTGTGCAATTATGTGGCTAATTATAAAATATTTGTAATGGGTTGCCTATCGGTGTCTTAAGGCAGCCCGATAGTGAGGGCAACCTATAGGAATTTATAAATGCCAATTGCTACTTTGTGTAACAAGTCGGTACCTAACTAAACCCGAGTTTTGATATCTTAAGTGTTGATGCTTGAACAACCAGAGTGTATAATGGTTTTGATCTTGTGGAGATTTTGAATAAAAAGGGTTGAAAAGTTGGAAGTTTAGGAAGAAAACTACTTTTGGTATATTGGTTTGAATTGATATCATACATTCCTGCCTGTAGCATTTCATGCATCCATTCATACTTGGTTTTAGATTTCTATTGTGTCATGCCTCAAAACCTGGGTTACGCAAACCGCCTATGAACAACCGTTTTGGGGGTATCACAATCCACCAAAATCACCTGAGCCCAAATAGGTTAAAGAACGAAAATGAAATCGAGCTTAAAACATTTGAAAAATGCACTTTCGAGAGTTTATTTTATGTAAAAGAATAGCCCAAAAGAATAAGGTCGTGGTCCTAAAGAGCCGAGCTTTTAAAAACGAGCAAACAAAAATTTTCAAAAAAATTACCTAGATTGCTCGAGCGGTTCTTGCAAGGACACTGGTTTTCCACTCGAACACAAAAATAGAATGTTCGCAAAGTCCCTCGAACGGTCTGGATCTGAAGCCTCTTTCAAAACACAACTTTTCACACCTAACTCCAAAATATTTTCCAACCTTTTTGAAAAGATTTCAAGGCATAATTAAGCCCACTAAAACATGCCGAAACGAGGCTCAAAATCCTCCATCGACGTACAAGAGTTTATATAAAGCATAAACCAACTAAAAATTGTAATATAAAACTACGAAAAACAACCGCCAACCCATGGTTTCTCTCATAAACATACAACATACATGCATTGGCACCACAACCATAAGAATTACAATACACATGCTTTCAAATCTAAAACATGTTACAACAATACATGATCCATGAACAACTAGTAATAACCATCGGTCAAAACAACTACTACAAACAACGAAAGAGTGTTTTGTCTTCACCTCCTCCAGGGCTTATCGAGATCAACCCACGTGATAAAAATTACCTAAAAAGTTTTCAAATCTCACAATGTAAGCCGAAACCCAATAGAAACAGACTAGCACAAATTAAAAGCATAATATGCAATCTCGAATTATATAAACTAAACGACTTCACGAGTCTCATAGCGGTTTTCCATCCTTAAAACCACAAGTTTTTTTATAATCCTATAATATCCAACAGTTTAATCAACATAAACTACACGATATTTTCCAATCCAATTTTCACAACCCACCATGATTCAAATGATACAATTCTTTATGGGTTTTCATTGCAGGACCAATATCTGCTCCCAATAATGTATTTCTTTGTGGGCTTTCATTGCGGGACCAATATCCACCCCCAATAATGTATGGATTAACAAAACGCTTAAAATTACACACAGCCATATACAAAACATCCAACGGCATTTCGCCACATCATCCATTTAACAATGGAGACCAACCGACATTTTCAAAATATTTCTACCATTCCAACCGAATAGTTTAAAACCCATGGCTCAATTCTAAGAGTTAGCTCCAAAGCTCCAAAACTAGGTTTTCACAACTTTTACATAAATTTCTCCAGTTCTCAAAACTCATCTTTTAAAAAACAACGGACACCCACATGTCCACCAACTTTGTAATAAACCATAAAAATGCACAACATGCTTTTTATCCACCCAAACACGGCTTAAACATAAAGTTCAACATTTCAAAACATTTTACAAAGGTGAAAATACATACAATCGCATACAACATACTTTTAATGCAAGAGAGTCTAAAATCTTACCTCATAGAGTTAAGAACTCGAAGCTTAACACATCGGCGAGAAATCAAAGTCACCAAAACGAAATTCCGTTCGGATGAATGCAAAGCCCACGGTGAAAACATCAAGGATTCGCTATCCGAATGCCAAGATCTTAGCCCGAACCAAGCCAAAAGATAGAGAGAAGGCAGAGAACTAGGTCTTTCTTCTAAGAGAAGAAAAAGAAAGCTTGGAGGAGAAGATTTGTCTCAAAACCCAATGCCATGAGATGTCATATATATAACTCACGTAGATAGACCGCTTGAGTGGTCTAAAGACCGATCGAGCGGTCCTGCCCAAAAAGCCCATCGACTTTCTACTACAACGCCCGTCAGGGCCAGGATCGAAATCCACATGCATATCTAGGTCAACATATGCATCAAACACATAGAAACATGCTTTTCTATAATGATTAAAATGATAACTAACACGTTGCATAAGTACAATGCAAAATTAAAGGGAACCGGGTCTCACAACTCTTCCCCTTTAAGGAATTTTCCCCTCGAAATTCAACACTAGATCTCAAGCTAGCCACCTCATTGTCGACTACCAACACTCTTCAATACAAAGGTTTGCAACACTGCACAACCGCAAAGATACTGATGCAGCTCAACCCACAAGAGTGGCGTCCCACACCACAACTATATTCCTGAGGGATAAACATCTATACTGATTGCTTCCTCAAACAAGGTCTCCTTAACGTTATGGTCATCCAAACATCGTCGGATCGAAATTCAACTCACACCACCGAGGCATCGAAGTATAACCCCCACCTGATGCCACCAACTCAAGCGATAAAACGCATAGCATGAAGCTAATCCACAACTGGAACTGGTCCCAAACACTCTCTACTTTAGATCATATGGACTACCACTCTCGTTTGTATTGCTACAAATTAATTCATCCGCATTTCACAATGCACATCAAGGATTACTCCCGTAAGCCAAACACACGTCGTCAAACTCTGACGTTGCTCACAAGGAGTCACACGCATCACATATAATATCTTGTTCAAACTTTCATAATCACCTGATGACTATAAACTCGAAGCCTCATCATCATTCTACGCATATAAAAAATGTCATCACTAAAGCTGACGAGATCATTCTCGAGCAGAAACAACAAACATCTGGTTTTAGAGAAAGGAATTCATTCAACTCATCGAAAACTACAAAGAACACATTTCCTCCTCATGCGTCACCAACAGGTCATCTAAACCTTTACCCTCTACCAATCCTCAATCAAATCCTCCATCGTGAACCACAACTCTCACCTTACAGAAATACTAGGTGTCACATCATTGTTAAGGCTAAAATTCCACACAATCGAGATTACCACGCCGGCATCACAGCCATTAAGATCAATATGGTCATATAAACTCAATTAGTCACTTAAGCCAGATAGGCCACACAGACCAAACATTTCATAGGTACACGCTAACTTACACAAATCGAATCACATCCCATGTTGCAACATAACATTCATACATAACCCCACGTTTCACCATCGAACCTCTAATCAATCATAATTGTCTCAATCCATCATCAACCCAAACTCAAACATGTACATCGGTTCCTTGAATCCACAACATTTCGCAATGAGTCGGATACGAAATTTTAAACCGTCATCAACCATTTCGCTCGTCAATACCAGCATACACACTCACTCCATTCCTTTACATCTGTACCGCACGTATAGTAATGCTCTATTAGATAACAGCTACACACAATTCCTTGTTCCTTCACCAATGGCACTCAACCCATTCATACCCTTCCTACCAAGGAACCAACCGAGACCCACCTCTCGCACTTAACAGTTTCATCTTATACGCATCTCATCAAGACACTCAATCCACTCAACACTGACGACAAAAGCACCACACGACTCGGTCCGCATACCATTATCTTAGTCATCTAACGTGTCGAAACTCAGCGGTCACGCGACATCACCAAAACTAACGGGATCACAACTTCTCTCAGCTTCTCACCAATCAAGCCTAAACATCCTTATGAGAGAATTCTTTCTTTATACAGACAAGACGTTTTTGTTCCAAACCAAACAAATACGTTGGCCCCAACAAGCCACATCGACAAAAGTTTTTCAAGCATCGAATTCTTCCTGACTTATTCCTTACAACGTTCTCGGGAACACCATCCGAACAAATGGGTTTATCAAAACACATTTCTTACCATGAGTGGACAATCGACCACCAACTCTGAGAAATTTAAGTAGTTCAAAATGCCAAGCAGAACACAAATCGAGACTAACAAAAGGTCCATCCCCATTGTGAACAACCCGACCACAAAGGTTTCAGTGAGGATCTCACTCTAACAAGAGCTAAAGGTGTCATCATTCTCATACAAACCAGAACATACATTATACATCGATCAAATGATCCTCAACTAATCTCTACAGAAAAGAGCTCTACATCTCAACACTAATCCCCCCATCAGAAAGGACTGGCATTCTAGGTCTACCAACCCAATATCACAGGAAACACAACCCAAACACTCATACTCACACAGTAGAGCTATCAAACCTCCACTAGGAAATCACGAGGAATCAGCCCTACAATCATTCAATCACGGTAGTACAAGTTCCTGAAGTACCATCCAAAAGACCACAACAAGGATACAAGACCCACAGAGACTTTCACCTCCTCAGGAAACAACTAGATTAAGATTCGATCAAAGATCCTGACATCCACATCTAACCAGAACGAAATAGCTCATACTTGATAACTATCCACAAGGTAGCTCTCTCTCTGCCTAAAGAAAAGAAAAGATCAACCAGAGACTATTACTCAACACAATCGTACTCTCAATCCCCATCAAATACTCGGTTCAAAAGAACTCTAGCGATCTGACCTTGAGTTAACATCGACCACCACTATACAAATGTTGTCAACTTCAATCACGATAATCACACCATTCGTCATACTAAGTTCTCAAATTCAGACCCCGTTCATACACCTCGAATACCATTAACTTCCTTATACCCCATACAACGTGTCCCGTAGGATTACAAGCTCATCACCAGGTATACACAGAGGCATAACCCCCAACACTTCTATTACACCAAGGCCTCACCTTACAGGCTACGCTTCACGAACCTAACTCCCAACAGGTAAACAACAACTATGTTACAACCTCAAGTCCACTATTTAGGTAAACCCACAAAGAGAGCGGACGACACTTAATCAAAGGAGGCCCAATTTGAGACCTCCCACCCAAAGTTACCCATAAATCCTATGACTGTAAAAACATCATTCAAACTTCTACACTCCAAGCATAAGAACGACTCCATACACTTTGGATTCACTGCTTTTGCCTGTCAACCTTAGGCCACCCAAACAATATGGCACGCTGTTGAACTGGACCACTCTACATTTCATTCTCAAGGGCAGAACAACATAACCACCGCTAGCTCCAGAGTTAAACACAAACAACCTCTATTCCATCAATAAACATCTCAAGACACAACACACTCATGATACACCATCTAAGCACTGGGCCAACCACACCATCAAGCCCCTTTAGGATTTTCTCAAACCTCGTGCACTTAGCACTTGCGAGGGAATCAGTAAAATGACCACGCCATCTCGTACAAGACTTGAAACTACTCACATCTCACTTCGTCTAGGAAAACCCCTATATTCACCTAACATAATTCCTGACCACAATCTCCTAACCATGAGGACAATGATCAAACCATAAGCATTTACTTTCGTGAAATTTTCAAAGGACTAATACTCGTCGCACACTAGAATTGTAACACAAACCAACACACATTCCAACACATCTACGACTTCACAGTTAATTCACCGAACACATCTCTCAGCTTATGCACCTGTAACTCAACTCTCACATCCCAATTAGGAATATGGCTTCCACATCTATCAGGTAGCACGCTGACTACTAACAACACCCCACAGGAAAAGGATAACCCCCAGAACCCCTTTTTCATTCTGTAATTTTAAAATACACTAGGTCAGAGATTACTATGCTCTCATCCACTATATTTTCGTCCATACCCCATTCCCGAGTGCATGGCTTGAGACATAGCATGGCTCACGACGTACCTAATCCTTGACACGACCAAAACCACATACACAAAATTTGAACCGAGAGGGATTATCACAATCCCCTAATTCAATCATAATAGATGATCTCTGAGGGGTCTCAAACACCCTATCGCACCTAATCACAAGGTCCTTAGTAACACAACTCACCTCCCTATAGTATATTCCCTAAGAAGAGTCCTCTATCAGAACCAACCAATCATCCACATCTCAACTGCACTAGAACCAAACCATGACAATACGAACATAAAACGGGAAAATAATCAAGGGCAACACTAACTCAAGCAGTTACCCCCAACTTGCAAGCAAGTTCTGTCACGCACTAAGCGATCAACACTCAACCTATGGCCTTACCTCGCAGCAATTAACAACAATCGGGCCGCACCTCCCTGACCCATACCAAGACCCCGACCATGGCCTTATCCTCCCCAAGAAGACATAGTTCATATATAAAAGAGATATTGAACATAACAATCTAAGGTTTGATGCATCATATTATTACTAACACATGTCACATAATCATGTTAACACTTAGCCATTCAAGATCATATTAAATAAATTCTACATACCGAGGAGCACCGACAAGAGTGACGAGTCAATTTGGGTAACCTACTTAGATTCCTTACAAGAAAGTGCGTCAGCCAAATGCATTTCTAACTTGGCTTTCAAGTTTGTTAATCAAAACACCCGAAGATAAGACCAATCAATCCTAAGGTCCAATTTCCATGCTCACGTATACACAACATCATCATGCTCAACAGGTTATCATACTCATGCTATCAAAACATTTAAACACATACAATCAAGCACATGCAACCATCCTCACAGGATGATGCAACCTTTTTCACGGCTCTTAGGTATTCAAACCTAGAGCTCTGATACCAAGTTGTCATGCCCTAAAATCCGGGTCACGCGAACCGCCCATGAACAACTATTTTGGAATATCACAATCCACCAAAACTATCTGAGCCCAAATAGGTCAAAGAATGAAAACAAAAGTGAGCTAAAACCTTTGAAAAATGCACTTTCAAGGGTTTATTTTATGTGAGAAAGTAGCCCAAAAGAATAAGGTCACGGTCCCAAACAAAATTTTCCAAAAAAATTGCCTAGATCACTCGATCGGTCAAAAGACAACTAGAGCGGTCCTTGCAGGGATACTGGTTTTCCACTCGAACACAAAAATAGAATGTTTGCGAAGACCGCTCGAGCGGTCCGTCGAGTGGTCTGGCTCTGGATCCTTTTTCAAAACGTAACTTTTCACACCAAACTCTGAAGCATTTTTCAACCTTTTTGAAAAGCTTTCAAGGCATAACTAAGCCCACTAAAACATGCCGAAACGAGGCTCAAAATCCTCCCTCGAGGTACAAGAGTTTATATAAAAGCATGAACAAACCAAAAATCGTAATATAAAACTACAAAAAATAACAACCAACCCATGGTTCCTCTCATGAACATGCAACATACATGCATCAGTACCACAGCCATAAGAATTACAATAAACATGCTTTCAAATCTAAAACATGTTACATCATTACATGATTCATGAACAACCGGTAATAACTATCGGTCAACAAAACTACTAAAAAAAACGAAAGAGAGTTTTTTCTTCGCCTCCTCCAGGGCTCACTGAGATCAATCCATGTGATCAAAATCACCTAAAATTTTTTTAAATCCCACAACATGAGCTGAAACCCAATAGGAACAGACTAGTATGAATTAAAAGTATAACATGCAATATCAAATTATATGAACAATACGACTTCACGAGTCTCAAAATAGTTTTTTATCCATCAAATCACAAGTTTTTATATAATCCCATAACTTCCAGCAGTTTAATCAACATAAACCACATGATATTTTCCAATCCGATTTCTACAACCCACTATGATTCAAATGATGCAATTCTTTACGTACTTTCACCGCAGGACCAATATCTGCTCCCAATCATGTATTTTTTTACGGGTTTTCACCGCAGGACCGATATCTTCCCCCAATAATGTATAGATTTAAAAAAGGATTGAAAATAAACACAACCATATACAAAACATTCAACAGCATTCCGTCACATCAACCATTTAACTATAGAGATCAACCGACATTTTAAAAATATTTCCACCATTCCAACCGAATAGTTTAAAACCCACGGCTCAACCCCACGGGTTAGCTCCAAACTTCCAAAACTAGGTTTTCACAACTTTTAGACAAATCTCTTCGATTTTTAAAACTCATCTTTTCGAAAACAACGGATACACACACGTCCTTCAACTTTGTAATAAATCATAAAAATGCACATGCTTTTTATCCATCCAAACACGGTTTAAACACAAAGTTCAACATTTCAAACCATTTTACAATGATGAAAATGCATATGATCGCATGCAACAAACTTTTAATGCAAGAAAGTCTAAAATTCTACCTCGTAGAGTTAAAAACTCAAAACTTAACACACCGACCAAAAATTAAAGTCGCTAAAATGAGATTATGTTCCGATGAACGCAAAGCCGATAACGAGGACATCAAGGATCCGCTATTGGAATGCCAAGATTCAAGCCCGAACCAAGCCAAAAGCTAGAGAGAAGGCAGAGAACTAGGTCTTTCTTCTAAGAGAAGAAAAAGAAAGCTTGGAGGAGAAGCTTTGCCTCAAAACCCAATGCCATGAGCTGTCATATATATAACTCATGGAAACAAACTGCTCAAGCGGTCTAAAGACTGATCGAACGGTCCTGCCCAAAAAGTCCATCGACTTTATGCTGCAACGCCCGTTAGGACTAGGATTGAAACTCACATACATATCTAGGTCAACATATGCGTAAGACACATAGAAACATACTTTTCTATAATAATTAAATCGATAACCAACACGTCGCATAAATACATTTCAAAATTAAAGGGAACCGGGTCTCACATATTGAGCCTTGGCTTGCGTTGTTTAAAATAAATATTTTTAGGTACAGGAGATGGCCCTTTGGTTTAAAGTTCGGAAGTTGAGTGTTGGTGGTGAGTCTTGAAGATGTAGTTTTTGTGTTATGCTTTGTAATCAAGTTTTTGGATCATGTAAATTATTCTATGATGTTTTGTACCTAAAATTGTACATGTTGTAAAGCCATGAGCCCAAAATTAATGAAATTGAATGCATGTTGTTCGATATATCCTTTATAGGAGGTTTTTGAACAAATTCCATAGAATTCTCATGTTTTGTATGAGTTGGATTTGATTTGAATCATTTGGTTTTGGATTGAGCTTCCCTTTCGGTCTAATTTATGATTTACATATGCTTGGTTTTTACCTTTGGTGCCAAAAATAATCTTGGTTGGAAGTTGGAGTTTTAAAAAGGCATGAAAAGAGAAGTGTTCCAGGGCTAGACCGATCGAGCGGTCATTGCAGCTTCTCAACATCTCCTCTACATGTGCGAAAAACTACAAGTAGCATTAGATCGATTAATTGGTCCTCAGACTGATCAAAGGTTTTTTGTTTGGTCAAAATTTTTACATTTCAAATTTTGTTCTTGTTTTGAAACCGAAGTACCTCTTTCATCTTTAAACCATTATGAGTCAAGTTTATGTTCAAATTGAAGCCTCAGAGCCCTTTTTTTCAAATATTTTATCCTTTTGTTGAATTTCTTTAAAACAAAAAGGAGTGTATGGTTCGAATGGTTGATGATTTCTTTGTTTTGTTATTCGGGTTATCTTGCTCGGTTTTATACCGAGACAAGTCCCTTCTACTTTAAGAGAACTTGACTCGAGTTCAAATCTAAATTGAGTGGGTTTCTCTATATGATACTCAAATAGATCAGCAACATTGAAGGTCTTGGAAATCTTCATGTCCTCGGGAAAATCAATCATGAGAGCTTTTTGATTCCCGAAAGGTTTTTTAGGACCGTACAAGAAATTCACAAGGTGGACCAGTGCATCAACAGCCTAATCGCAATCGCCCGAACATGGAACCATATCAAAGAAACCAACTGACCGGTAGAGGTAATGGGCAGTGACAAGGAGGAGGTCACGTTTGTTTTGGATGTGGACGAGAGGGACACAAGAGAATAGAGTGCCCTTAGGAACGGAGGAGAAATAACCAAGGATTCTGGAAAAACCGAGTTCAGCAGCAACCCCAGCAACAATACTAGCAACGACCTCAACAACAGTATCGACAACAGCTGCACCAGTACTACCAGCAACAACAACAACATGGAAGACAACGCTTGCCCAATCAGCAACCCCGACAGGTAGGGAACTAGAAGCCTCAGAGAGGGAGGCCAGCAAGAGTTATCAATCAGGGTCCTCGAGGACCTCAGCAACAGCAGCAGTAGGGTAGAGATGGGAACCGCAACAACAACAGAGGACGAGTCTTCGTGATTTATGGACAACAAGAGGAGGAAGACTACTAAGTGATCCAAGGTATGTTTGCACTCTTCAACACTTTGGTGAAGGTTTTATTCGATTCTAGTGCATCACATTCATTCATATCTGCCGCATGCGTGAGATCCCTACATCTAGAATCAGAATCTTTGTCTCAAACTCTACGTGTGGCCACTCTGGTAGGGAGTCAGGTGAGGATAGATCACATCTGTAGATCGTGCACACTACTCATAGCCAACAGTAGCTTGTCTTGTGACCTACGGGTAATAGACTTAGCCGATTACGCATCATCCTAAGCATAGATTGGTTATCTTCCCACCGGGCCTTGACTAATTTCTACCAGAAGAGAATTGAGGCTTACACCGAAGACAGAATCCCAGTACGGATTCAAGGTGAACAACGAGTTCCTCAAATAATGACAACACGTCAAACGCAACACCCTGATATCCCCAGCCTAGTAGCTTGCTTACTAGCTAGCACCGACCTTCAGCCCAAGGTAGAGCTGCCACGGGTAGTTTACGAGTACAAGGATGTCTTCCCTGAAGAACTCCTTAGTTTTCCACCACGACGAGAGATCAATTTCTCTATCGAGCTTCAGCCTAGAACTGCACCCATCTCTATCACCCCACACCGCATGGCACCTGTGAAACTCAGAGAATTGAAAGAACAGTTGGAGGAGTTACTCAGCAAGGGATTCATTCGCCCTAACACCTCGCCTTGGGGAGCACCAGCGCTCTTTGTTAAGAAGAAAGATGGAACCCTCTGATTGTGCATGGAGTACAGTCAATTGAACCGAGTAACGATTAAGAACCAGTATCCTTTGCCACATATCGATGACCTTTTCAACCAGCTCAGAGGATCAACACACTTTTCAAAAATTGACCTCAGATCTGGATACCATCAGTTGAGAGTGAAGGAAGAAGATATACCGAAGACCGCTTTTCGGATCCGATATGGCCACTATGAGTTTGTAGTTGTGCCTTTTGGCCTCACGAATGCCCCTAGAGTGTTCATGAGCCTGATGAACCAAATCTTCCAACCGTACCTTGAGCAATTTGTGATAGTGTTTATTGCTGACATCTTGGTTTACTCCCAATCAGAAGAAGAGGACAAACAACATTTGAGAACGACCCTACAGATTTTGAAGGAAGCACAACTTTACGCCAAGGCCAGCAAGTGTGAGTTCTAGTTGAACCAAGTAAAGTTTTTGGGGCACGTCGTATTTGAAGAAGGGATAGCAGTAGATCCAACCAAGGTTGAAGTAGTTACAGAATGGAGGTAGCCAAGAAATGTATTCGAGATCCGTAGCTTTCTTGGCCTCGCCGGTTACTATCGACGATTTATCCAAGACTTTTTGAAGTTGGCAAAGCCCCTAACTTAGTTGACTCAGAAAGGAGTGAAGTTCGAATGGGATGAGAAGTGCGAATCATCTTTTAAGGAGCTTAAGAGCAGGTTGACAAGTTCCCCCATCTTGGTCATATAGGAGTGAGACATCAGATACACTGTCTATTGGGACGTGTCTAAGGAAGGCTTAGAATGCGTACTGATGCAGAACGGTAAGGTAGTAGCCTATGGGTCAGGGTAGATGAAACCTCACAAGAAAAACTATCCCACCCATGACCTAGAGCTTGCAGCCGTCGTTTTAGCGTTGATGTCTTGGAGGCATTATCTATACGGGGTGAAGTTTGAACTGTTCACCGACCATAAGAGCTTGAAGTACCTGTTCTCTCGTAAACATGAGGTAACGCCGTTGGGTCAAGTACTTTGAGGATTACAACTTCACCTTGGCTTACCACCCTGGGAAGGCTAATGTAGTAGCCAACGTGTTGAGCAGAAAGACGAGACCCCAGTTCGCTCATATTGCTGCCCAGGAGTGGAAGATGATGGAAACGCTTGGAAATTTTTGTTTGCAATTGATCGAATCAAAGGAGGGATCTTGTTGTGTGTTGATAATAGCAACATCCAACCTACGTCAGCAAGTTTTAGATGCTCAGAAACACGACTAGGAAGCCGAGTATATTTGACAGCACCTAATAATGAAGGAATCAAAACCAGGTTGGGTAGTTGACGTACTTGGGAAGGCTTTTTGTACCAAATATTGAGGATCTATGGAGAGACATCTTGAACGATCATCATCAATCACTCTTTGTTGTCCACCCTGGAGAAACAAAGATTTATCAAGATTTGAAGAGGCACTATTGGTGGAGTGGCGTGAAGAAGGATGTAGGAACTTTCATAGCTAAATGCCTTACGTTTCAACAAGTGAAGGACGAGCACCAAAAGCCGGGAGGAACCCTTCAACCCCTGGAGATACCTCAATAGAAATAGGACCACATTACTATGGACTTTGTCTGTGGATTACCAAGATCACCAATAGGACACAACTCTATCTGGATAACCGTGGATCGTCTCACAAAGTCTGCACATTTTCTACTAGTTCAGATGTCCAAAAAATTGGAAACCTTAAGTCAGAAATACATTTGGGAAATCGTTCGTCTTCACGGAATTCCGTTATCTATCCTATCAGATCGAGATCCACGTTTCACCTCGCGATTCTGGAAAAGTTTACAAGCTACTTTAGGAACGGAGCTTTGTTTCAACACGGCTTTTCACCCACAAATTGACGGACAATCTCAACACACTATTCAAACGCTAGAAGACATGCTTCGAGCTTGCGTCATGGATTTCAAGGGACATTGGGAAAGGCACCTACCATTGGTTGAGTTCTCTTACAACAATAGCTATCAGTCCAGTATTGGCATGCCACCATATGAAGCTATCTGCGAAAGACCTTGTTGTTCACCAATTTATTGGACTGAAGCAGAAGAGAACGCACTTCTTGAACCAGATCTTATACAAGAGACTACCAAAAGATCCGACTCATTCAGCAATGCATAGCCACCGCTCATAGCAAATAAAGAGTTATGCCGATCAACGACGGAGATCGCTAAAATTTGAAGTAGGAGATCATGTATTCCTGAAGATTCAACCATGACAAGGACTTATACGTTTCGGCAAGAAAGGAAAGCTAGCTCCAAGGTACATCGGACCGTTCGAGATTTTGGCCAAGGTTGGAGAAGTAGCATATCCTTTGGCTCTACCACCGCAACTCGCCAATGTTCATAACATTTTTCATGTGTTGATGCTGAGGAAGTACGAACCTGATTCTGCCCACATTTTGGATTGGAAGGAGCTCCATGTTAATGAGGACGTTACATTCGAATAACAACCCGTAAGGATAATCGATCAACATGACAAGGTTCATAGAGGAAAGACTATTTCACTCGTACGCGTGTTATGGAGACATTGAGGGATCAAAGAATCAACTTGGGAATGGGAAGACGCCATGCGAGCCAACTACCCGCAGCTGTTTACGAACAAAGGTAGGATATGAAATTTTAGGAATGAAATTTATTTTTAGGGGGGTAGATTGTAACAACCCAGCTCAAACCCTAGTATTAGCAATGGTATGTCGACAAGATCTTAGGTCACTAGAGGTTCAAAATCCTAATTCAACTCAAAAACCCTAAGTTCGGCTCGAAAATCCTAAAAAGGTCCAAAACTCAGGCAACAAAATCTTAATACTCGGAGAGTCTTTCAACATTTTAAATTAAGTAATTATCATGAAATAGTGAATAAAAATTAAAAAATTCTCATAAGTACGGTAAAATGACCGTTTTGCCCATAGTACAGCAAAATGTCTTAAAAATCTAAATTTTGACACTTGGATACCCTAAATCAAGTATTTAAGTACAATTAAGTAGAAAAAGATAAAATAACTTCAAAAATGATTTTTAAAAAAAAAGAAAAAATAACATCAAAATGACAAAAACACCCCTTAGTGGCCGGCCACCTTGGAAGTTATGCCAAAAAGTAGCTTTTTGCTTTCTTTTTAGCTTAAAAAGGTAAAAAATGTATTAAATCAAGAATTATGATGATCCAATACTTTTTGAGCAAGTAATATAAATAATAATATGGTGTTATAGGTTAACAAAAGTAAACAAATCATTATTGAAGTTTATACACTACAAAATAAGTCAAAAAGTCATATATTGCCAAAATAGCTTAATTTGACTTAAGAGACTATATCTATTTAATTAATTGATATAGAAACAATGATAATATATGAAAATACTAAAGTTATCATAAACATACTAAAATAATAGATTTTAGTAGGAAAAGACACCAAAAAGATACATCAAATTAACTTTTTATGCATTTTCTTGCACAATAAGGGCACGAAAACCAAGAAAAGCCGCTTGATTGATGGGGGATCAGATTTCGTCCCCCAAACTGACCCTTAGCTGTATTTATCTTCCTCATATCGGATTTTTGGGCCTCAAAAGTTGAACCACTCAAATCATCTCATGTCTCATTTATGAAAAAGAAGAAAAATAGTCTTTTAAGGGAACTTTTTGTCTCCCCTTTGTCCCCTAGCCCTTGCCTATATAAATCAAGCCAAACACACTCTTCTCCACTTGATAATTTCGACCATAAGAGAGAGAGAAACCAGAACCTCTTACTCTTGAGTGTTCATGTGAGTTTGAGGGAAAAAAAGGAAGAAAAAAGAAGGAATCAAGGGAAATTTCCCAAAACTAAGTCCTAATCCATCATCCACCCTCATTTGATCTCTAAAATAAGTAAGTAAAACCTCTAAACCTTATATGTAATATCCTTCAAAATATTCCTCAACTCATCTCTTTAAACACTAAGAATCGGGAACCGAAAACAAACCGAAAAGGCGTCGTAGTAGAGATTAGGGGCTGTTATGTTTATGGATGATATGAGATGTTGTTGTATGTTGTTATCTTTGAGATTGATGACTTGTAAGTGTGCTGGAGCCTTGATATTAATGTCTAAAACACAAGAATGCAAAGAAATGGGACAAAAACTTGACATATCATAAGTAGGAAACTTGGACCCTAAGAGACTTGATTTTTTAGAACATAGATGTTTCTGCCCTGAACTTTAGAATGCCATAATTCAACGTAGAAAGTTTATCAAAGCATGTTCTTTATGTCCAGTTTTAGGATTTTGTGTTAACTTTCATCCAAAGTTGGTTTCAACTCATTTGATTAAGTAGAACTCGAGATATTGCAATTTTACCAAAGTGTGTTGTTTTTCGACCAGTCAACAATACTGACCTAAAAACCCTAGTTTACAATGAGATCGGAACTTTAGCCAAAATATAAAATTTGTAGATAACATGTATATCTACATGCCCACCAAAAAAGAGTACAAAATATTATGTTTTGATAGGTCATAAACATTTTGAAAGCTCTATTGAGTTTCAGCTCTCAAGGGACACTTCTGTCACATATTTATGTGTAATCCAAAATCCCTATTTTTAGTGACCTATTCCACAAATAGTCTACATGAACTTTTTATCTAACATATTGAACTACTTTTTTTCCAAGAATCAGAACTTAAAGGCTTCGGATGATACTCCAAAACTGCTTCAAACCCTCTGTCCAAAATTGGCTCTACTGAGTTTTAGCGGCTGACAAAACCTATTTTCTAAAATGGAAAAAATGCTAACTTGTTCCAAATAACTACCCTTATCCCTAAACATGATAATTGTAGGAAACATGCTAAAATAGAACATATCCAAAATTGGGTTCATTTGGAGTTGAGAGGGTACACCAAAACCGAGACCAACAGAGGTGTATTTTCGGTAAAAGTTTGATGAAAGTACTGAACCATTTTGGCTTAGGATGTTTTATTCACCCATTTGGATTAGGTTTTGGCGTTAGTGTTAAACATAAGAGTTGTAAAAAATATTTTTATCGAAATGGTGTTTAAAAATCATAACTTGATTCCAAGTCTAGATGCCCCAAAATCATGTCGACCCTTTTAATTTAATACTTGAACTTGGCCTTTAAAGTTGCTATGTGTATGTTTGAGTATCTTTTGTCGCGAGACTCGAGTTTGTGTTTTGATTGACTTAAATTAGTTGATTAGTATTTTTAATTGAATGCACGATGATTAGAACTAATGCTTCATATACTTGTACTCCATGTTCATAGTTTTACAATTCCATGCAAAGTATATATATATATATATATTTGTATGTCATTTTAGCCCAAGCCATGATCAATTTATACTTGTGAATTGTAAATAACAGCTACACATGTCATATCACGTCATCATTGAGTTGGGTTTACAGGGTTCATCGAATTTATTTATTTAGTTGTTTTTGGAAGAATGAAATTGAACCTTAGGCTTGATACTTGGATTGATGGAATTGAAATTCTTGTAAATGTGAATATTTGGAAATATTATGATATTGGCTATATGTCCTGATTTATTTTTGGAGGTTTTGCCCCAAGTGCTAAATGCACATTATTGTGATATTAATTTATATTTTGGTGAAGGCGGTTCGGATGGCGTAATAATAGGAGTTAAATTTTACAATCTCGCATTTGACCTTGACCTGAGAGTCGAGAGCCTGAGTGTTGATTTGTCCACGCCTTTGCCGCCAGTGATGATCCAATTGGACACTTAATCCGCTACGTAGTCATCCCACAACTTAAGGAACGCTCTTTATCGGTCAGCAAACTTAGTCAGTGTGGTTGGGGTCATGGGGTTTAGGATGGTTCATCTCGGTTTGGGAGTACCTAGAATAACTTAAGTTTAAATTGGATTAAAAAATTTAATTGGTTGCAGACATTCATTTGCATCACGCACCTATATACTTGTTCTGATGTATGTTTGCCTTGCCGAAATTGTGAAATTTGTCCATCTCCTTGACTATAAATTGTACTGGTGTTATATGATATGCGTTGTAGAATATTTTGTTGTGAGTTTGGTTAGAAGGTTTAAAGAGTTTGCTTATGGGTTTTGACTCATGGCATTCGTGCCACAAGTGAGGAGGGAGAACCTTTTGAGGAAGTCGTGCCCAAAGAAGAAGAAGGTTTTGAAGAACAAGGCGAGTGGCAAAAGCCAGCCGACCCCGGCAATACTAGCTGAAGAATTTAAAGTTCGCCCTTTTTGTTCTTTTGTTCAGTTTTCCCGTGCTTATTGTAATTTTTAAAATTTCTTGGTGAAACTGTAATTGTTATATGCTTTTAATCAGTTCAAAAATCCTTTTTGATGTAATAATTAATGTATATAAATATGAATGAATGACTAGAATATCCGTTTATTTATATTTATGTATGTTCCGACGTGCCTAGAAGATGGGGCGACACAGTGGCGACCGCCATAAGAAACCCTTGGAAGCTTTATTTTTGTGGCGGCCGCCAACTTTGAACCCGACGATTGCTAACTCCAAATGGCCTTACGTATTTCAAAATGTGTTAACATTTCATTGGTTGATGAATTCTATAAATACCATACCTATGGTATGTTTTCAGGAGGAGAATTTTGGTAGGAGGTACTTTGTCGAAGTATCGAGAGAGTACGAGCCCCAACGCCGAAACCCTGTCGAAGCATCGAGAAATTAGCCACCAATACTGAAACCCTAACTTGAATTGGATCATTGCTTGAGGATTGGACTGCTGATCACCATTCCCCGACTCGAGAATTCACTAGTGATCCAGATATTCTGTTTGGATCCTCGATTTTTCTATCTCCATTTCATCTCTCTTGGAGTGACTGCGTTAACTTTAACTTTTTATCCTGTATACTTTACTCATGTTATTTACATAATTGATTCAGTTTTTCTATTTTGTTTGATTTAATTGTGAGCATCTAATTAATTGTGATAAGCATGTTTAGATATAAATTTAGTTAATTAAGTGAGTTTGCTTTGTTCACATAAGCACATTAACACTTAATACATTGTTACTATTCATTAATTCATTAAATAGTACTCACATAATTAGAAATTACGATTCATAATTTCGTTATTGTCATATTCAATGCACTAATATTCATATGATTGTAATTATTAATATTACACCCATATTTTATATTTCTTAGTTAAACGGCTGTTATATTGCTATGTAATAGTTGTTATTTACATTTGTTATTTTTCGTTTAATGTTAGTTTAATTTTTCTTAATAATATCAATTTTCTTTTTCTTTTCTTTATCTTTTAATGTTATTTTAATTTTTTCTTTAATAGTATTCTATTTATTTTTCTTTTCTTATTTTGTTCAACATTAAAATTTCCATAATTAATTAATGTTAGCTTAGTTTCTCCTTTTATAATAATTATTTTACTTTTCTTTTATTTGTTTAGTTTTTATATAAAACCCATAAAATCCATGATAATAATTAGGTTTCTTTTATTTATTTGATAATATGCATGTTTAGTATGATAAATTAAAAAGTTGCTTTATTTATTTCATTTGAAAGTATGTTTAGATTAGTTTAGTTATTTGACGATATTTAGCAAAATTTATGTTCATTTTTAGTATAATTTGATTTTAATAGCTTTTTGCATATTTTTTATTTTTTTATTTGAATCATGTCATGTGGGTTTGTTTCATATATATCATTTAGTTAAAAGTTGCATGCCGTAGGATTTAGAATTTTATTTTTTTATTTACTTTAATTTGGTGTTCTATATACATATGTTATGTATTTTTTTATTTGATTTTGGATATTCTCTCTTTGCCTTTGTGAGACCCGAATTCGTCTCTTTTTGAGATGTTTATATATGTTCGACGTGTTTCTTTCTATATGTGTTTTGATGCATGATTGAGTTTAATTATGCATGCAGGGTTGGTTCCAGGGGCTGTAGAGAGTTACAGTGCGAATTTTAAAATTTCAAAAAAAAAGATATTTTGGAGACCTATAAATATCTAAAGTTAGATATTTTCAAAACTTACTCGCTAAGTTTCCTCCTTTTTCTCTCTGAGTTCTCGGGGGGCCCGGGCTTGGTTTTTGACGATCCAACCGTCGATCCTTATTATTGGCACGGTGGTCTACGCTTTCATCCGAATGGAATTTTATTCCAGCAAAACTCGATTTTACACGTGAATCGAGATGCCAAGTTTTTAACTCACCGAGGTAGAATCCTAGACTGTATAGTTGTTAAAAGGTGTTATGTGTAATCTTATGCATCTTTACCATTTAAAAATGCACGAAAGGTGATTTACGTTTAAATCGGATTTTTGGTTTAAAAATCATTTTTCATTGTTTTAGGTGGATGGATGTGTGTTCCGAGAGTTTTCCTTCGAGGTTTTGGTATTAGGCTTGGGCGTGTGAAAGTTCGATGGTGTTATATAGATGTTTGGAGGTTTGATTTAAGGTTTGGAGACTAAAATCGTGGCTCAAAAATATTTTCTGGGCATGGTCAGTCGATTGGATCATGATGATCAGTCGACTGGATCATCTTTTTGGGAGGTCAGTCGACTGAACCTCCCAGGTCAGTCGACTAACGTGGCTCTGTTTTGGTTTTTCATGCTTTCCAGCGTGTTTTCAGTCGGTTGGGCGTGGGTGGTCAGTCGGCTGGGGTCCTGTGTGGGCGTTTGGTGTTTGCTTTGGTGGTTTTGTGGTTTTTTTAGAAAACGGTTGGGTTTCTTTTGGGAAAAAGGTTCGGTTTTTTGTGAAAAATATGTTTTGTTGAAGGTTTGAAGAAAATCAAATCCTATACCGTGAGCCAAAGCTCAACAGAAACTAGACAAGCATGTAATATAAGTTAAACATGCCAGGAAAACGAGGTGCAATTTTAGACTCTCTTTCAAGCCTTGAAAACAGTTTGAAAAACGATTTTAGATCACGACTCACCAGAGCCATTAAAATAATTTTCACAAGCAATGGGAAAGCGAGGATAAAAACCATTTTTTGACTCTTCAGAGCCTTAAAAATGATTTCAGTATTACGACTCTCGCAGGCCGTTAATATAGTATTTCGACTCCCGCAGGCAGATAATATAGTTTTAAGAAAATTGGTCTATCCGTCCTAATATGCAATACATGCAATCCATGATACATATAGTAATATGCCACATAAGCAAAGGTCGACTCCTACGAGGCACGAATGCAACACAGATAGAATTAAATCGACTCTCTCTCGAGCCCACAGATATAGACACACATGCAAAAGATGCTAGGATGAGAACCTTTTTATCAACTCTCTAGAGCCACTAAAACGATTTAAAATCAGTTTTATATCGTGATTCACACGAGTCTTAAAAATAATTTGAACATGATTTTGTCCATACCACAAGCACCGCATGCAACCCATGTATTTTCTCGGACTTTCATCGAGGGACCGTATCTCACTATATGCATGTTCTCGAACTTTCACCGAAGGGTTGTACCCCACTGTGTACATGTTCTCAGACTTTCACCGAAGGATCATATCCCACCATATGCATGTTCTCGAACTTTCACCGAAGGATCATATCCCACCATATGCATTTCACGGACTTTTACCGTAGGACCTCAACCCCTCCATATGTAGATATAAAACCAGAGTTTTAACCAGTGCAACACATGCACACATATAATCAGAGTTCAGATATATCATGATTATATAAGATCACGTATGACCACATCGGACCTCACACTCATCCAACAACATACAAAAATAAAACTAATCATAATTCTATAAACATTAGATCGCGTGTGACCACGACGTTTCACATACAACGCCAAAACCAGGTAATCCATCCACATGTTTCGTACATAAATAAACTAGAGTTATAAAGGCAAATAGCCAGTTATAAATGCACATAACCATATAACTTCACATCATGACGCCACCCGTCACATAACCCAACACGACATCACATGCCACACACCCGTCATTTTATTTCGAATGACCCATCCACAAACCAGGACTCGTCCACACACCAGGATAACCAAAGATACGAAAAACCAAAACTAAAACCTAACCCGAAGGCCAACACAGCCCAAGCGCTCGAGCGCTCAACCACTGCTCGAGCAGTCCCCAACCGATAAAACACACTGCCACAACCCCGCTCGACCGCACAACCACCGCTTGAGCGGTCCCTTACTGACATACATCTCTCCCACCAGCCTGCTCGAGCACACAACCACCGCTCGAGCGGTCAATGCTGGGAAGAGACCCAAACCAAGAACCAAAACTAAATCCCCACACACAACGATGCACAAACCACCACAAGCACAACCGTGCACCAAAAACCCGTATCTAACCATGCACGTCACCCTCGAGGATGGCACCCAAACAAACACTCAAAGCTATGACACGACTCCTGAAGCCATCACACAACCAGCCGAAGCCCAAAAAGAATCTACAGGTATTTGAATCGACTAATTCCCATAAATTAATCAATTGAATACCATAGAACACCAATTAGAAACCAAAATCCAACCATTTCACATCAAACAATAGCTTAGGGCCAACACACGCCCAACGCGGCTAACACAAACTCTTACACGCCTGACACGGTCAACACGGACCCACACAAACCCACGACGCCCACACACGTCCAACACAAGCCCACGATGCCCCAAGAAGCAAGGAACTTGGTAAAAAGGGTCAACAAGGAAGAAAAATAACCTTTTTCCAAATATTCGGCTAAAAACGAGAGAAAATGATTTGAAAATATTGACATACCTTCACTCTTTTGGCCATACCTTTTTCTACAAAAATAATTTTAAGGTGAGAGAGGTTCCATTAGAAAGAAGACTTCTGGTGCTTCGATTTGAGTACAAGAATGACCCAATTTCAAGTTCGGATGAGGGAGATAACATCAAAACCAAATGGCCCTGCGCAGCCAGTTCGCTCGAGCAGACATTGGGCGCTCAAGCGAGCTACTACCCGAGAAACACCCAGATTTTCCTGTTCTTGGTATTCTAAGCCCCAAAACTCTTAAAAACTCACAAACCACCATCTCAACCACAAATCTAAGCCTCTAAACACCTTCTCGACACCCTCGGACGTGCCTAAACCCAAAGCTACCACAAAATCTCGAAAGAAAAAACTCAAAACTCGATTCCATCCACCAAAATCGCCGACAAATGATTTTATACCCAAAAAACCCAACTTTGAAACAAAAGATAATATCTACAGTAATCTAATCGGTAAAAATACGCACGATTACACGTAGCACCCTTATAAGACATGAGAGTCTAGAATCCTACCTCGATGAGTTAAAAACTCGATGTCTCGAACCACGTGCAAAATCGAGCCTCGCTGGAATGAAATTTTATCCGGATGAACGCGTAACCCACCATGCCAAAAGCAAGGATACGCTATTTGGATCGTCGAAAATCTAGCTTTAGGCCCCGAAAAAGTTACAGAGAAGACTAAGAGAAAACAGGAAGCTTGTTGAAGAAATTTTAAAAATATCTTTTGAAAATATTTAACTCTAGATATTTATAGGCCTCCAAAATATTTTTTTTTGAAATTTTTCAAAATTTGTACCACAACGCCTAACGGCCCCAAGAACCAACCCTGGATGCATTTCTAAACCAAAACATGCATCAAAATGCATATAAACGTGCATAAACAGAAATGCACAATGCGCGCCAAAAAACGAAAAAGAAAAGAAAACGAGTTAGGGTCTCACAGTAACTCAGATAAAGAGGATACTATTATTTATAGTTATGTGTATACCATCACCTAAATGAGGTTCGTACCGGTGATCCCGTAATTAATTTTGTCCGATGGGAAGGAATGTCATAATGCCAACACGCAAAATTAATTACATCACATACGAACTAGTGATAGAGACCGCGAGATTTATATGTGAATAAATTCATCACCACTTAGTTTTTAAAATATTTTTTAGGATTATAAAAATTATTTAGTTAAAATAAATTTATAATTTTTGAAAATCATATGTTACAAAATATTTTGATTTTTAAACCATTTTTACGTATTTTATATGTAACAATAAAAATTTTAAATTCTATTTATTTAAAAAAATTAATTTTAAATAAAATTAAGAATTTTATTTTATTTTTTCGTTTACATATTTTGAAAAAATAATTTATTAAAATCAAACTCCTTTTAATTAATTTAAAAAATTCAAAATTAACCTAATGTTTTTCTAAGATATTCGATTTAAAAAAAACCATCTTTAAACGTATTTCTATGTAACAAATAAAATTTCAAAATTTTCTGTAAAAAAATTATTTAATTAAAAAAAATTTAATTTAATTTTTTTATTACAAAATTTTAATTTTGAATTAACAGAATTAATTAAAACTGAACAAAATAAGTAAACCAAAGTAAAAGCATCCACGCATTTAAATAAATAAATAAATGCATTAAATCCTAGTTTTTATGAATTATCTAAAACTCTATAGCCAAAAAGTTCTTGTTCATCTAGAAAATCTGTAATAATGTTAGAATCAGAATTCTAGTCTTCTAGTTCTGTCAGAATCAGAACTCTGCTGTTGTCACAACTTTGTAGCTAATCAAAAACTATGTACTACACAGTTACTGCAAGTCATAGCCACCGCCTCGCTGCTGTCGCTGCCTTACTGCCACCGTAAGCTGCCTGCCTGCACCCATCGCGCCAAACTTGCGTGCACTGCTCGAGCAGTCTGGTTTCGCTCGAGCCGACTGTTGCTTTGTCTTTATTCCTTCCATCAATTCGAGGTAGCTCGCAGGCTTGACGAAGGAACTGTCTTCTCTTCTAAGGAGAGTTCTGCTTTGTTTGCAGCAGATGATCTTCCTACAACTCGGCTCGGTTCATCGATGACCGTCAACTGCATTCTTAACAACCTACTATGTGCTAAGAAAGACAAAAAGAAAATGAAAGCACTGTGATTATGTGATGAAAACCAGCACTGCCGGCGCGCTGTTCTTCAACCTGTTCTTCATTTTGTTCTTCATTTTTCAAACAAAAAACATAAACATTGATCCTATGCCTCTGAAGAATTCGCAAATCAACCACTAGGAAGAAAATTACATGATTCTTATGCCTCTGTAGAGTTCACAATCAATCTACCATGATTAACTCTCCTGGTTAAAAAATAATAATCCTAAATCAAACAATGCAATCAAACATATAAAATAAATATGACCATTAAAGTCGAGATTAAATTGTCTGCAAAACAAAGTTACTATAAATTAAATTTACTCGAACCCATGATTAAATCATATAAAATCAAAGACAGCTCTGATACCAATTGTTGGGACAAACAGCTAAGATCCTATGATTATATTTATGATTTTAGTCAAAAAATATTTGGACATGCAAACGCTGAAGTAAGCTCCATATTAAAACTTTCGATATCGAATAATTAAATATAAATTTTTATAATACTCCTAAAATTAGTTTTAGGATTATACATTTTGAAATCTGGTTGGATTGATTTCGGTTGCTATAACAAGTTTTTGTTAACAATCCAACACAGTTTTTGACTTTTAGTCAAATCTATAACACAAGCTTTCTGTTGTATTCCTGAATACTAGAACTCGATCGTAATGTGGGCTACGTTCTTTGTGTTCTTCCAAACCCGTCTTAATTAGGCTTAGGTTTTCAGAGAATATGGAAACTCTAGCCATAATCACTAACTGAATAATATGAATTATGGTGTTAGGGTTTATAATCACATTTAAATACGTTATAACAGGGACTTGTAGAGTAAATAAAACATGAGTTTCTAATGTAATTATGAAATCCTATCTCAACCCAGAAGTAATTTCATAAAAACATAAATTTTAATTTATTCAATTAGAGAATTATAATTGCACTTCCAACCTTATTATCAAAACCTTGGTAATTGCGCTCATGTTATTAAATGCTTATTTATTCTCCCCACGTTAAGACTGTAAATATCCACCGATTAAATTAAATTACTGATAATTATATTTAATCGGCCTCTTTAAAAATTTCTTAAGACTTTCTATTTAACTTATTTGACTTTGGATTATAAAGTTAACCTATAGAGTTTGGCTCGGTCAAAACTTATAAGCTTACTTTATGCGGGTATCATAAATCTCGATTTTTCAGAACGTAAATTCCATCAATAATTAATATCTACCATATGATTAATATATTTATTCAGCTCATCGGGATTATTGACCTGTAAAAAATTGCATCATCTAATAAATAAAAATAACAACTATTAAATATATAAGAATAATAATTATTTCGAGATTAAGAGCATAAGTACTCATAATAACCATGTGGTGTGAATTAATTTATATAGTTAATATAAAATTAATTACTTCAACTTGGTCATATTCAATACACACAAAGTGTACTAGTACAATGAGTCGGAACAATTGTGAAAATAATTACCATTTTTCGTAATTAAGACAAATCTACTAAAACATTGTGCTACAGTCATACCAATGGTTTGTCCAATTCCATCTGCGAATGAAAATAAAAAAAACTTACATTTTACCAGAATCTTTAATCTGGTCTTCTGTGTGTAAGTCGAACTACTTTACACATTAGATTAAATATTACGTAAAATAAAAAATATCTATGCACGACATTAAATAAAAAATAAAAAGCATACATTGCTCATTAAGATTCCTATAAAGTAAAAAAATTAATTTTATTAATAAATAAAATTAAATATTAAAATAAAAAATTATAATTTTTAGTATACAACCCTAACAGATGTATGAAAAGCCCTCTGCATCTAATAAGGTATATCTGATGAAAAATCAACTTGAATATGGCGAATGATGCCTTCATTGACATCTCAATGAATTTAATTTCATTAGTAATTAGTTAGAGTCAGTTGGGATTAATTTTGGTAATGAAGTTAGAGCACTAGCTCTCCTGTCCAGTTTGTCAGAAACTTGGACTGGCTTGGTTGTGGAAGTGAGAGGAATCAGGCAGAAGAACAGTGAGTGAAGGGTTGGCATCAGGGTCAGCTTTGAACACCGAAGGGAGGGGAAGGAAGAATGATAGGAAGAATCGAAAAGGTCGAAAAGTCACGGGGCAAATCACAATTGTGACGCCTCATCCTCTGGGCACGTCGAGACATACATAAGTATAGATAAGGATAATAATCTAGTGATTCATTCATATTTAGATATCATAAATATTACATCATTAAGAGTTCTGAACTGATTAAAAGTACATAACGATTACAGTTTTACAAAAAATTCAACAAAAATAACAATAAGCCCGTGGAAATTGAATAAAAAGGACAAATAGGTGAACTTCAAATTCTTCTGCTAACATTGTCAGGGTCGGCTGGCTCCTACCACTCACCTTGTTCTCCAAAACCTTCCTCTCCTTCGGGTGTGACTTCCTCAAAAAGTTCTTCCTCCTCACCTGTGGCACGAATGCCATGAGCCAAAGCCTAGAAGCAAACTCCCTAAACTTTCTAACCAAACAAAAAAATATTCTACAACGCATATCATATAACACCCAGTACAATTTATAGTCAATGAGACAGATAAATTTGATATTTACTATAAGGTAGGCTTATATAAGAATAATTATGCAAGTGCGTGATACAATTGAATGCGATGCAACCAATTTTATTTTCTAATCCAATTTAAACTTAAGTTATTCTAGCTTCTCCCAAACTGAGGTGAACCATCCTTATCACACCCCAAACACCAGGGTCACGCGATAGCCCACCCAAAACACCGTTTAAGAAAATAAGATTTACAGTTGGAAAACCATCAACTAAAAGATATTTAACATTTGGATAAAAGATCCCCACAGTTCAACTCTCATAAAGATAAACATGTAATCTCATACATGAATAAGTATATTGCCTTAAGGCGTACAAAACTCGCGTTCTGAAACAGGTATCACATGTAAAAGTACATGCCTCAAAAATAGAAAAACTATAGCAACTCTTCCATCACCACAACATCTAGGTCAACTCCACATGATCACCTGAAAATAGTTTTACAGTAAAATCTCACACCGTGAGCTGAAGCCTAATAAGAAAAAATAATAAAGCTGTAAAGCATGATATACAATCATAAGCATAAAGACTCAACCACATGAGCCAAAAAGGTTTTTCTCTCAAAACTACAAGTTTTTCATCATTGAAACTATGCATATCATCCTGACAGATATCATGCCACAGTTAAGGAAAAGTAGTAATAAAATAGTATCCTCTACTCGGGCCACACAGCCAAAGAGAAAGAGATAAAATGAGATCTTATGTACCGACTCTGTCACACCGATAAAGATAACAATTATAGACTCCTATTCATTACTTATCCCTGAATTATTTAGGACCTGTTAGGTAATAGCATGTTCTATACGGAGTCACAACAATGTAAACTACTTAGTTTACGAGTTCACAACTCGCGGGCACTAAGTACCCACCAACCACTTAGTTTACGGGCCTAAAACCCGAGGGTACTAAGCACCCACCAACCTTGTTTACAGAGATTAACCCGAAGGCACGTAGGGACCTACTCTACACACGTTTTCGGACTTACACCGAGGAGCAATGGAATCCCAACTCAACACACCCACTGTCACGGTATATCTATGAAAAATATTTAAAAGCCCACAAAGCAGTTCTACATCGCATGTAATAAAGTGATTAAATCCATCCACATGGAGATCTACAAGCATCTAACAGCATATATCCATCAAAACATTTTAGAAGTTGAGACTCACCCCAAGGGCTAGCTCCAAACTTTCAATGAAACACGTTTTTCACAAAAATTGAACTTTTTTTCTCGAAGAAACTCAACCTTTTTCCCAAAACGAACCACCAAACCACCCAAGCAAATACCCAGCACTTAATTCGACTGGACCCAACCCCCAATCGACTGAAAACCCCTCTAGAAAAGGGTAAATTTCGAAACAAAAGGACTTTAGTCGACTGACCTCCCAAACTCAAGATCCAGTCGACTGACCTTGCTTAGAAAATGTTTTTGAGCTATGATTTTGGCTTTTAAACCTCAAATCAAACCTCCAAACATCCATACAACACCCTCGGACTTTCACACGCCCAAGCCTAACACCAAACCTCAAAATAAACTCTCAGAACACACATTCATCCACTGAAAATGATGAAAAACGATTTTTAAACCAAAAACCCAATTTAAAAATCACATTTCATGCATTTTTAAACGATAAAGATGCATAAGATTACACGTAACACCCTTTAACAACTATATAGTCTAGGATCCTACCTCAATAAGTCAAAAAATCAATGTCTCGATCCACGTGCAAAATCGAGCTTTGCCAGAATAAAATTCTGTTAGGATGAAAGCGTAGACCATCGTGCCAATAACAAGGATCGGCAGTTAGATCACCAAAAACCAAGCCCTGAGTCCCCGAGAACTTAGAAAGAAGGTAGAGAGAAAAATGAGAAAACTTAATGAGTAAATTTTGAAAATATTTTTTGAAATTATGTAACTCCAGATATTTATAGGCCTCCAAAATATTTTTTTTAATTTTAAAATTCAAACCGTAACTTCCTACATCTCCGGAAAGCAACCCTGCATGCATAATTAAACTCAAGCATGCATCAAAACGGATATAGAAATAAACACGTCAAACATATATAAATATCTCAAAAAGAGACGGGTCCGGGTCTCATAATGCTAAACCCCATGATCCCAACCACGCTGACTTAGTCTACTGACTGACAAAGAGCATTCCTTAAGTCGTGGGATGACTACGTATCAGACTAAGTGTCCAGTGGGGTCATCACTGACGGTAAGGGTGTGGACAACTCAACACTTAGACTCTCGACTCTCAGGTCAAGGTCAAATGCGAGATCACAAAATTTAATTCCTATTATTACGCCACCCGAACAGCCTTCACCAAAAATATACATCATTAATAATAAGGTGCATTTAGCACTTAGGGCAAAACCATTCTAAAACAAATCAGGGCATATAGCCAACATCACAATCAGGGCATTTAGCCAATATTATAATATTCCAATTTCATCAATCATGGTATCAACCCTAAGGTTCAATTTTCATTCTTTTCTCAAAATAAAATGGTGAATCCCGCGAAACCCAACCCACTGATGACGTGATATGACATATGCAACTGCTATTTATGATTCTCATGCATAAATTGATCATGACTTTGCATGGAATTATAAACTTTTGAGCGTGGTGTACAAGTGTACGAAGCACAAGCTATATTTTATGTGACTTGGATTCAACCTGTCGGCATGGTTTCTATTCATCAAATTGTCAATTTCATACACCAATCATACACATAATTTATTTAAAGTCCATATATTCAAATTTGACGATGTAACATGCCACCCATACACTTAGCCAAATTTATGTAAAAGTTCAAATGTCAAATTAAAAAACTCAATAATGTTTTGGGGTACCTAGACATGGAGTTAAATTCTAATTTTTAAACACTAACTAGATAAAAATATTTTCTATAACTTTTATGTTTAACACTAAAGTCAGATCCTAGGGCAAATGGGTCATTTATACCAATTAAGAGAAAGTCATTTAGCACTTTACAAAGAAAAGTACAGAATTTGGGCATCTGTTGGCCTCGATTTTGGGGAATCAATTCAAGGGTTATGGGTCTGATTTTTGAAAAGATTTTGGTTTAAGGTGTCCTCTACAAGTTTTGTGTTTTATGCTAAGGCTATTTGTTTGGAACATGTTGACGATTTTGACCATTTTATAAAATGGGTTCAGTCAGCATAAGAAGGTTCAGAAGAATCGGTTTTCAACAGAAAATGCTCAAGACCTTTGTGGGAACATCCGAGCGTATTTTAGGCTGCTGTTTGGTCAGTATCTAGTTTACTATGTTAGCTAGATTTTACATGAAAATCATTTTCGGATTTGACCATTAAAAATATAGGTTTCTTATCCTACAAAAATGTGTGACAGAAAGCTCTGTCAATCACTAATTCACAACAGTGACTTTGGGAAGGGTTTGAGCCTATCAAGACTTCATATTGGTAGCTCATATTTTGTGAAAAATAAGATAATCATGTTAGCTACAAGTTTTATGTTTTGACCTAAGCTCAATGCTCACTCTAACCTAGGGTTTTTATGTCTGCGATACAGAGTAGTCAGAATCTGACACTTTTTGGTAAAAAATAATGTATCTAGAGTTTTACCCAACAAAATCACTTCAAACCAATTTTTTATGAAAGAAAACTTAAAAAACTAGGTCTGGACATAAAAATCACATTTATATCATTGTTCTACAATTAGTTATGGTAGTTTAAAGTTCGTCACAAAAGGTTGGAATACACAGAAAATCAGGCCATTTAGGGTTTCATTGTTTTAGCTTAAAATATGTTTAGATTTGGTGTATTTTCTTCGCATGCATATAATGTACACATATATATATCAAAGTTTCAGAACCTATACAGGCCATTAAACTCAAGAATAGCCACTTGCAACCATGTCCAACAACCATTTAAACATGAACAACCCCTATTTTGGCCCTACAACGGCTTTTTGATAAATTTTTGTTTTCTTATTCTTAGAGGTGTTTATAGAGATGAGGGGTATTTTGTAAGAGAATGGCAGAGTGTTTTAGGAAGCTTACTTACTTGTTTGAAAACCTAAAATTGGTTGATGGCTAGGACTTTGTTTTAATGTAACCTCCTTGCTTCCCCTAAACTCCTTCTTCCTTTCTTCTTCTTTCTTTCCTTCTTTTCTCTCTTAGACCACTTAGAATATTTTTTGGTTTTCTCTCTCACACTATACTGCACAAAATATATGGGAGAATAGGAGCCTTTGGTGTGTTTTTATAACAAAAATTGTTGGTGGAATAATTATGATAGTGTAAGTCTTAATTTGAATTTTCTTAATTTCTATTGGATGCATGGGAGGTGAAGTGCTTTTGAGAATTGATTTTTCAGATTTTTGTAGAGGGGAAGTCTGCTAGGGCTGTTTGGGACAGACCAAAATCCGGTCTTGCATTAATTTGGGTTTAAGTTGTATTTTAGTACCATTTTGTGCATAAAATGCCTAAAATATTAATTTTGTGTATCTTTTTTATGTCTTTACCTACTAAAATCTATTATTTTAGTGTATTTATGATTAATTTAGTATTCCTAGGAATTATCATAATTTTTATAGCAATTAATTAAATAGGTATAAACTTTTAAGTCAATTTAAGTTAGTTTGACAAGAATTGACTTTTTTACTTATTTATTGTGTAGGAACTTTAAATAATGATTTGTTTATTTTTGTTGACCTTTATTATTATATTATTATATATATTACTTGTTTAAAAGTCTTGGGTCATAATAATGCTTACTTTGTACTATTTTTTCTCATTTTTTAAGCTAAAAAGGCAAAAAGTAACTTTTTTTATGCACTAATCCCAATGTGGCCAGCCATGCAAGGGCATTTTTGTCATTTTTATTGTTATTTTGTCTTTTTTTACTTAATTGTATCTAAATATATGATTTTCGGTGTCTATATGTCAAAATTTAAGTTTTTAAAATTTTTTACTGTACTAAGGGCAAAATAGTCATTTTACCCTAATTATGATCTTTTTATTTTTAATATAATATTTCATGTTATTTACTTAATTTAGGATATTAGGAGTCTTCTCTGAGTATTAGGGCTTGCCTTTTGAGTATTAGGTCATTTTAGAGTTTCTAAATCGAATTAGGGTTTCGGATTGAGTTAGGGTTTCCATCCTTCTAATGACCTAAGATCTCGTCGGCTAATCATCGCTAATACTATGGTTTGGACTAGGTCTTTACGTGGATCATTATCAACCAGGTTGGGCTTAACATATTTGGGTTATACTTAAAAATTCATTTGGGCTTAAATTCATGGGCTATAATTATAATTCTTCTTGGACTAAATTTGTTGGACTTAATTAAAAGAGTTGGACTTTGTAATTTTATATTTGGGCCATATTTCTAATCTTCTTCATAATCGATCATTTTCTTGGGTCAAGTTGTATGATTGTGATGCTATGATTTTATGTGATTTTAGGGTTTTAAATTTTTTATATCAACTGTACTCAAGGGTTCAGGGTTTAAATTTTGTGTCTTAGGATTTCGTTCTTGTTTGATTAAAGATTGTGTAAAATTACTCTTGGGTTCAATTTGTCCTTTTTGTAATTTCTCTATCTTCTTGAACTAACTTAGAATTTTTATGATTGTATATGATTTTCGATTTCTAGAATTTAGTATTAGAGAATTCTATATTCTGTAGGGTTTTACTTTGAATCTTAAGGTTTTGTTCCCGTCCTAACCCAATTTTGAGGTTCTAGTCTTTGTGGGTCTTCGTTGCTAATTCTCGTAATCTGAAATTTGATACTTTTATATATATTTATTCATTAGTTAGTGTCTGTTGTAGAAAATAGATGAGAATTATCTCGGAGACTTTTGTGTAGATAGAGAGAACTGAGGGACTTTCGTGTAATTTGTTAGAACTAAGATTATTAATAACTTCTAGAGTGATTATGGGAGAATTTTATGGTGTTTTCGTAATAGGTGTGTAGCTTAGTATGAATTTACCAATTGTGGAGTGTCTTGGGCTAAAAGTATAATTATTCAAAAGTTCAGAGTTAAATGTGCAATTATTGAAAATTATGGAATATCAAGTATTTGCGTATATTTTCTTCTTAATTATTAAGTTGACACTTAGCATTCCTATTCCTTGAACTTAGAGCCTTGTTAATTGTGAATGTCTTCATATTGGGTCATTTATGAAATTTTGTTATTATTCGATGGTTCTTTTTGATTAAAATATATCTTTATGCTTTAGGATTTTTGGTTTTGAGATTCGATTTCTAGTTTAAATCTTTTGAGACTCTTAATCTCGATCTAACCCTACTATGAAAATCTAGTTTTGGTTGATTTAATGTTCTTAACCCAGAGGTTTAGAAAACTGGGTCATTACAATCTACCTCCCTTAAAACGAATTTCGTCCCCAAAATTTCCAAACGTTCCTTTCTTTCAAAAATGCTATTGTTGAATTGTTCATATAGTTCCTTTCTGCTCTTAGCGCAGCTCTTGTGTCTACTCTAGGATATGGCAGGACGTTGACAGATCATCTTGATTTTCCTAGTTGTCTCATTTGCTGGCCTTATCGAAATGATCTTCCAACTATTTGATGTCCAGGTTTGCCTTGCCGGCACATAGAGTTTCGGGTGCCTCTTCCACTGTCTGGATTGTTACGCCCCCAAACTCCGGGCCACGTGAAACACCCACAAGCAATCAAACATAACACAAAACCCGGGAATACACTCTCAATATAAAACATACATTGTATATAATTGCCAAAAGACTTACATTATACGGTTCCAACACCGAAAAATATGTTACAGCATACATATTCAAAAGAACAAAAGAAAGACTATAGATCTTTCGCCCTTCCGGCGCCTCCAGATCAACCTACGTGACCGGTACCTGAAAAATATTTCAAATCCCACACCGTGAGCCAAGGCTTAGCAGAAACTAGACAAGTATGCAATATAAACAAAACATGCTTGGAAAATATTTTAACTATTCGGTTAACTTTATTATTTTATTTGTTCACTTTAACTTGTAGTAAAATGTCTTCTAAATAAATTAAAATACAACCAAATAAGGTGTCCTGATTTCATACATATTTAAAAATTAATAATTTTACATATTGTAAATTTAAGTAGTTACATCTTAAAGTCTAAGTTCTATATGAAATTAGATTTTAATAAAGTACCATAAAATAATAAAAATACTAGTAATTAGTAAATGTCTAATAAAAATAAATATAGGGTTATAAAATAAAATAATAGAATGCTATCTAATTATTATTTTAACGTGCTTATTAGATTGGAGATCCTGAAGAGACCTAAAGTTAAAGGATCCATCTAGTAAGAAAATTTCTAAACTTTTTAATCTCACTCACTTTAAATTTCCTTTAATACATCTCAGAACATAAGATCAAACATAAGAATTAAACTATGAAACAAAAAGGCGTAAAATGGACTGATCATACTTTTTGTAATGACGAAGCATGCTTATGTTGTATGACTTGAATTCTTTTGGAAATCGATCATTGCATGAATGTTTTGATTCTAGAAGTCTTGTTTAGTTTTCTTTACGTCCAAAAAGAGTTCGTGTGATTTAATCACTACCTTAGCAAAGGAAAAATTGTGCATTCAGATGGTGTGACAATTTAACAAACTAAATATATAATGAAGACCGTTCATATCATGAGATTAAGACCATATTTTAATAATTGTATCTTATGCTTCAAATGATTGTACATTATGCTATGTACTGTTGATGTGCTTAGTATTATACCATGCTATAAGTAATTGTACTTTAAGATATATGTTGTATCATTGTGGGCACTTTCATATTGCATCCACCTTGTTCATACCGTTGTGGGTTTAGGAATCTTAGAGTTATCATTTCATTTGATTTTAAGTCTAGGGCGTCCCTGGTTGCCGATTTTATAAATATTTTGGGATGTATTCCCCGTAAACACCCTAGGTGCATCCCCGGTATAGAAAACTGTTTATGATGAAAATTGTTAGACACCATAAGTTCGTCACTAGTATTCTTGCTTTCGTATCCTAGATTTTGGGTTGACACCAACGCGGCATCTCGGATTTTAAGGTGGGTTTATTAGTTTGTGCATTGGTTGATATTATTTCTTGGCTTGGAGGGTGGCCCCATCCCCACGTTATTGCCATTTTTGCTGTAAAATAGCCGTGGCATGAAGCCCGGCAAAGAATTTACTATTTGCAACGAGGCTGACGATGGCTTCGGTGATCAACTGCTCATAAAGTATACTCTTGTAATTCCTGACATAGAATTCATATTATGTGTTCTGGTTATATGTCGAGTTGGACATTCACATTGCATTGCATTATCATTTCTTGCATAATTAGTTACTTTAGCATTTACCTGCTTAACATGTATATTTCAAATTTGCCTATCCTGAACTTTTATATGTTTTGTGTTTATAAAATTTATTGCGGTGAATTTGTGCTGTGAGATTGATTAGAGAGTTGGAGTGTTTTCTTCTGATAGCAATTGTGCCACAGGTGAAAGGAAATGAGTTTTTGAAATAAAGTTCTACAATGAAGAACGATACGACAATCAGGTTGAGCATATCCAAACGACGAATGAAGAATTAAGCCTTCTTTTTGTTTCTATATTCAATTTTTGTGTGATCATTGTAATTTTGTAAATTCTTTATGAAACTGTAACGATTATATATCTATGTTGGGCCAGTGTTGAAACTTTAATAATGTAATATTATAATGTATATCTATGAATGAATCGTTAAAATACTTTTTATTTTATATTTATGTATGTCTAGACGTACCCAAAAATCGGGACGTTACATGCCAAGTGAGTCCGTATGGCGCATCCCGACTAGAGGTGCCCTAGGGATACAAAAGCGGACATATTTGAGCGACTAATTAACCACTCTCTGCTTTCCAGGTACCACTCTTGGCAAAATGGCACCTCCAGCAGCACCCTCGAAGTAGTGACACTTCGGCTCCTCATTAGATCTGCTCTCGCTCTCTCCTTCATCCCTGTCCATATGCCAAGTTCACATGCAAAAGGTGAATTCTTGTTAATAGAGATGAAAGATACACGAAATGAAAAAAAAAAAGATATGAGACAAGTTGTGAAGACTCGGTTTTAGGCCGCGAGATTATCAAAATTAGACCGAAAGAGGTTAGATTATCGAATTAGGATTGCACTAAGATTAAATGACCATGGAAAGCTAAAACCTAAAACAAGACCCAGAACCTAAAACCCTAACAAAGAAGATTTACCTCTTAGCCCAAATAATTATTAAGTTTAGCTTAAAGTAATAAAATCCAAAATCCAAAAAAATCCATAAAATAAGAAAATTCCAGTTAAGTCCAAATGAAGGAAAAAATTGCATAAAAGACCAAAAATAATTTATTTTAAATAATCAAATATAATGATAGTTCCACAATCCAAGAGAATTCCTATCATCATTTCATGGATTTGACAAGTCAAAAAGAGTAATTCTTTTATTATTTTATTCATTTTATATTCTAATATAAAATCCTATGCTCCAAGTCTCCAATAAATTTTGAACCCATTTATGTGTATATACATAAATATATAAATAAATACAACTATAATATAGGTTTTATAACATATATATTAAATCAATTAAAACCTGAGTACACCAAATTCTAATTACAGGTCTAATTGATACATCTTTACAAAAATACTTAATTTGATCAATGTTTCAGCACATATATAATTAGGTGGTGCTAAAATAAATATAAATTATAAAAATAGTGAACTAATCATAAAATTATCAATTTATTACTATTCTATGAAAAAAGTAACTAAAATTATACATTAAGTCATTTTTACAGCTTTTTTCTTTAACAATGTATTACAATTATACCATCTTGGACCACAAAAATACCACAAAAATGTAGCAAACCACCCAAGGGCCCATGGTATTGAGTTGGCCGGCTACCACCACCATTCCCCTTCCACACCCAAGCCTTGAGTTGTCAAATCAAAGACCATGAATGCATTGTCTATGGACCAAGGCCTTACACCTCCATTATACTACCCACTAACCCATTTTACTACAAAAAGACCTCCTCTTCCCCTTCTTGGCCGAAAAACACACCAACTCTAGCCTCCAAAATTCTAAAATTTTGCTATGTATCAGGAGAAGAAAGAAGAGAAAGAAGAGAAGAGGAAAGAAGTAAAGGGGAAAGGTCCATCCATAGCACTAAAACCAAGTTTTTGTTCTTCAAACCTTGAGATCAACTCATCTAAGGTAAAAAACTCTACTAAATCTTCTATTCTAAACTCAAATCATAACTCCCTCAACTCACTCTTTAAGGATATAAATCAAGAACTCAAGAAAATTTGGTGAGAAATGGGCTAAAACCAAAAATAGAAGGCTGTTATGTTTTGCTGTGAAGTTTGAGTTTAAAATGTCATCCCCAAACTCCGGGTCACGTAAACTCCACTTAATAACTCAACGTTACCGAATCACCGGGGAGACTTTTTTTTAAAACCCTATTTATGGTTTGAACCTCCTTTAAAGAAAGACACTAAAATGAAATTTGTTTTTTTTTTTAAATCCTTCCCTAAAATTCAAAAAATATTCTAAGTATAAAAACTAAAATTTTGGGCAAAATCTCCTCTATTTTTGGGACTATTCCAAATTTTCTGTAAATCTGTAGAATTCAAATATCACTCTATACATCAGGCACCGCCTGGATTCCTACTCACAATCACAACTTAACAATCGCAAAATTCATAATTTTCCCACCATGGTGATTTCAAACCATTCTCAATATCCATACTAATCATATTCTCTGATTCTACAGTGAACATACATTTCCATCACATCTATATTAATCCACTTGAATAATAAGACATCAAATCCCAAAGTGTTTTTGCAAAATATAAAGATGTTTCCATAGAATCCATACAACCTTTACGTACATTAAGTTTACAATACAACAAAAAATCACCACTTAATCTCCAAAGCTTAAAAGAACTGGTAAAATATATCTTAATTCTTCTCCTGTTCACCTGGACCTGAAAAAAATGTTCAATAACGTACCTAAGCCAAAACCCGTAGGATAAGACTAACAGCAGTGCAATGCGTGATTTGTGATGTATGAATGACATGCTGCTATGCAATCATATTCAAATTACTTTTATAACCCATTCTTACACCCCTCATCCCGTCACCCTTTATTTAATTAATCTTAACTCTTTATTATTAGACATTCATTTCAATTCATTTTTCCTCACTCTCATATCTCACTTACATTTTCTTTAATATTTTATCTTTAACTTCCTTTCCACCTTTCATTTTTTTTATTAGGTTTTTGGTTCCTTTTTATTCACAACATCTTCACTTTAACATTATTTCTGTCTATTTTTCTTTAGCTCTCGTATTCATCGCTTTTTTTTTGTCATTCTATTTCGTTCGTCTTACATTTTCTCAAACCATCTCTCTCATTCATTGTTCTTATTAAGCTCATTACTCATTCTTATTCAATCATTGACTTTCTTTTATTTCCCTTCTTTTCTTCTCTTGACATAAATTATAATTTCTCATTGTCTTTCTTTAGTTCTCAATTTCGTTCTCATTTTCTTTTTAGTAAGTCTTTGAGTACCAACGCACGCTTGTCTATCATAAAACCATTATCTTTCTTTTCAATTCATTAGTTCATTATCCACAATTACATTTCATTTCATCAATCCAATACTGAACCGACGTCGGGTGCAGCTTATAGAAACCCCTCCCTATTCCCCCAATAGGCTACGCGAAACCATTGGATAATAGATAGCTCTATAACTCAACACGACAACTGCCTTTTTCGATTTTCCTGAGGAACACCGACAGATAGGCAACCCATGCACACTTTTTCGGGGACTAACCCGATGGGTAGGGCACCCTACTTGCGCAAGTTTTCGGTTTTTCACCGCGGAACTAGTCAAACGCAACTTAATCACATCAACATCAATCAATCTCGGTTCAATATTTGATTAATCATACAAGTGCTCATTAATCAACCGGGAGTCCATCTCCCCAATTCAATTTCACATTCACGTAATATTCCTTCTCATTCACATTTGTTACATCATTCTGTTTTCGATCCCATATTATCAATAAACACAATTATTACATCATTCTATTTTAGCTTCCATATCATTAATTCCCAAATCAAGTTTCACATTTTTTCATTTCAATAATATTTTCAATAATATAAATTTCATATCATGTCCTGTATTTGCATATCAACAACTTATTAACCATGCAACTCCACAAGTAAGATTAATAAAGTTCTAAATGTCTTAACTCTCTTCACTTAACATATCACATCAATTCACTCATTTTGATTTCAATATTTAATTCAACAAGTTTCTACTATAAATCCATCATGGTCTTCCTTTCACTAACTAACTTCAAACTATTTCGTTTTAGTCATTTATTTAACCACAACTTCTTAGTTACTTATATGTCCACGACCTTCCAAATCCTTACCAATTAAACCAAGAACTTAACTTATTAATATCTTGTTAACTAGTTATGGAGTATCGCCAACATTTTAATCATCCAGGTCATATCCCTTTACTCATTGTCATTATCTTGCTTTTACTACACCCACCAATGTGCTACTGTCTCAATGCCACTTATTGTTCATAGTATCTTATAGCTTAAATTAATGTGTTTAGCAGTTACTTACCGCATATACTCGAAGTTGTAATACAATTCTAATATGCAAACCATGAAGGAATTGTGAAGTTCATAATCATCCAAACCACATAAATAAACCATAAATTTATTTCAACAAGCTACCAAATTCAACTTATTCACAAAGTCCCAAACTAACATCCATACGTCTCACATTCACAATTTATTCAATTCTTATAAGCCAATTCAATTGACATAATACTAAATTAGGCAATCTATAGATAGGTTGATTTCTTAATTTTAAAAAAATCCAAATTTTTTTCTCTTATGTATCTCAATTCCACTTCATAGTTATTCCTATTCAATTATTTATTCAATTCAAGTGAATGATACTTGAGGTTCCAAGGCTTTAGCTACCCATCTAATGTCCACATTAAGCCTCCATACTATCCATTAAATAAGTCTTGATGATAACAAGAAGTCAGCCATTCTTCTATATTTCCCAATTACACCAATTACTAAATTCACCCACTTCAAGTATTCACAATTCTTAACCTCAATATTAATTTATCCATCCAAGTGTTCTATACTAATTTGGTGTTTAGACTCACCCACCCCTTCATGGACTAAACCCAAGTTCTCTTAATCCAACAAGAAAAATGATGAGCTTCGAGGATAAAAATTTCAACATCATACTAGGATTCAAGTATTTATTATCCAATCTCAAGTCTTAATCCTCCATATATAGATATTTCCACTCCAAGAGACCCTAATTTTCCCAATTTTGTTCATTCTCCATGAATTCAATAAAACCCAATCACCTACCATGGGAATTATATGCGCCAAGTCGCAATTCTTGCAAATCAGTCCTGAATTAAATTTTCAATTTATATTTTGTTAAGTAACTTGGGTCAAGCCCTTTTATTACTAGTTTCATAATCCAACTTATTACTAAGTGTCAAGAATTAAATCAATTGCATGTAAGTCAAATAGGTTTTAAGGAATCAACCAAATCTTGATTTAAACCATGACTCCAACTTTAAAATCCACGCTTCATTTAATAGTACCATCACAATCACTATTCTTATGTTCCACTTCTAGCATATCAGACACTTACCATAAATTTTAACCTGACTTTCTACCGACTAACTAGAGGGTTGCTCAGTTACTTAAATCTTTGAGGTATCATGGGATTAATACTCAAAATCAACACAAATTCAAGCAAACCACTGTAATTAGTCAGAATCCTACCAGTCGGAGCCTAGAGTTTTGGAATTTCGCCCAAGATTGCAAGCCCTAGGTTCGGCCAGTTTGGATTCTTGCTTCAGGGACTTCGGCCAAGTCGGGTTCTTGCTCCATGAGGCTTCAATATGTTGATTACGCTTTGGTTCTTCTCCGGTGGCCTCCCAATTCGAAACTCAATAAAAGAAAATCAGTGAAAAGAAGGGAAAAGATGAACGACACAGAACAGGGGAAGAAAATTACCGCGGCTCCTTCATGATTTAAGTTGATTTTCTTGCTATGTTCTCTGTAATCCCATCTCAACAGCCTCCAATTTGGTGATTGATTTCCCAGATCTCAGTAAGAACCAAAGCTTTGATTTGAGCTCCAAAAATAATCCACTGAGAGAAGAAGAAGAGAAGATGACGTCGACGGGGGGGAGCCCCTTTCTTTGTGCTTTGACTTTCTATTTCTCTTAAACCTTCCAATTTAGTGTTTAGACTCACAAATTCAGGATTCAATGGAAGAAAATAAGAAAGTAAAGATGAAGAGAAAAATGGCACCGAACAGGGGAATAAAGAAGAAAGTTGGCGTTGGCAGTGGAGGGGGTCTGGGGCTCCTTTGTTTTATCTCAAATCTTCTAGGTTATCTTTCATGGAGGCAAGAAACAGAAGAAGCCGAGAGCGAGAAGGAGAAGATATCGAGGGGGGGGGGGGATTGCTCTGATCAAATCTCCATGAGAGAACAAGAGAAGAAAGGAGAGGAGGAAGAGAAAACAGTCGTGTCAGGTGGGTGATGGGTCCTCTTTTATGTTTGCTTAATTTCTTATTTTCTCCAGAACTCTCTAGCACCAGTCATGGTAAAAAGAAAAAGAAAAATAAAAAGGAGGAGAAATGAAGAATGTAGAGAAGAGAAAGAATGTAATTGCCGTCGAGGGAGGGAGGGGCATGTAGGGTTTTTATCCTCTTCTCTCTCCAGAGTTCTAGAACCCTCTCCCACTCACAATCCACACGCTACTTAGCTCATTTGAATCTAATTAAAATATTATACGTATAAGTTCCACTTAAATTTAACTCTATGTTACAACATTTAATATTTTTTAATTTCTTAATTAATCAAAATTTATCATCTTAAATCATTTTTAATAATTTAATTAATTATGGTAAAATAAATAGATAAATAAATAAAAATGTACCGAGTCTCTACCTAAAATGTTGTGATGAAGAATCATGCTATTTAATTGTTGGAGTTTGATTATAAAGTGTTTAACATGATACAAGTAAAAAATGTGTGATTCCATGCCATGCATGATGGTAGAACTAGGTTAAATGGCTTAGACTTAATCTTTACCATTTTTCATGTTTCATGACTAGAGTTTGGAAAATTCTAACTAATTTTAGAAAAATATTCTAATGTCAAGTTTTATGTTCAGAGCTAGATTTCTGTGTTCTCTTTCATTTAAAATTTATTTGGTATGATTTAAATGAGTACATTTTGAGTTATGAATTTCCTATAAAAATGTAATGGTTTTTGACCTACCTTTCTTGCATAGGCCAAAATCCTAATTTAAAAGTTTGTTCACGAAATGGTTTCGTCACAAAAGTTTTAGCTAACATATTTTTCTACTCATTTACCAAATATGAGGCATTTTTATTACTGGTTGATATGTCAAACTTAATTTTAAGGTTGTTGGATTAAATTTATTTCATCGGATAGGTTCTATCACACCTTCTTAGGAAGGCTATTTTATCTATTTTTAATGGTTATTCAAAAATTTGTTATCCATGAAATGGGTAGGAGACCTTATAATCGAGGTTCTGTCCAAAATTTGTGACTTTTAGAGCTCATTAGTCCCCAAAACAAATTTTCTACTCTATTTTTAAATATGAAAATCACAATTTCAGAGTTTAAAATGCTGATTTGACAAGTTTTTTTGTAAGGACCAAAACTCAAATATTTTCGTAAGAAATGGACTAAGTGTCCTTCATACGTTCTCTAGATGGCATCTTGATCTATCACATATCCAAAAATCAGGATTTTTAGAGTTCAGTTGATGGCCCAAACAAATTTTTTTAATAGAGTTAAATTCAGAGATTTTAGTGTTTGGTTCATGGCAGATTTGACTTTTAGCTTTTTGGTATTTAAATCAACCACTTTTATTAAGAAATTGAAAAGGTGTTATTCATAAGAGTTGTAGAGAATCTTTTAATCTGGTTTGTGTACAAAAATAAAAAATTCTTATGATGTTTAGGTGCCCCAAGAGTATGCTGAGTATACTAAGCATTACTTAGCCTAAGTTGTTCATTGGATATGATTAATGTAATTTAATTATTGTAAAATAAGTGTGTAAGGTTGTAATTGCAAAAGGATACTTATTATGATGGTTAAATTTTAGTTTGTGGTTGGAAAGCATGCAATATATGTGTTGAACCTTGTACATTACATGGGTTGCACCTTGTGCATTACACGTTTTGTACCTTCATCCTAATGGTCAAATGCATGTTTTTATTACGGTCAGTTGTTCATTCGAGTCTTGGTTTGTTGTTGGAAGTGTCCTGAGGTATGAAAATTTTTTGGGGTATATCCCCGGTAGGCACCTTGGATGCGTCTCGATGTGGTTATATTGTGGGTTAATCCCAGCAGCTATCCTAGGCGCGTCCCTTTGAAATTCCTAATTTGTTATTTTGGACTTTTGGTTGATGATGTGCAAGGGAACAACTGACTCTTAAGGTGGAAACTCAGAAGTTAACTTAACCCCACACCGTTGTGACTTGAATAAAAGAGTTGTGGTATAAGACCCAACGATGCGGTTATTACTTCACAATAAGGGTTAAATTTTGGTGGCTCAAGTAAGTTACTAGCCAATAAAGTCTGCTCTTTGAATTTTCTGACGTGGAGCCCATTTGGTTGTTCTTTTGGTCGGGTGACTATTTGGTCACATGCATAGCGTATATGATCATCATACCCATTGAATTTCTAAATAATATCTAGTTGTTGTGTAGTTACGTGATTATATGGAAGCCTATCTCTTAATGATGATTGAATTATGTTTGAGTTAATTTAGTAGGATTTCTAAAGTTTTCTTCTGGATTTGGGCTCACGGTGTTCATACCACAGGTGAAGGCAAAAAGTTCTATCAAGTAGAAGAATTCCTAGAGGATTAGAATTTCGGGGCCGCTCAAGACGATTAAATTAAATTTTCTTTGTGAGAAGCTGTAGTAGTTGACTTCTTGTCGTTCTTTTTGTATTGACTCTAAAAAGAAACCTTGTCGGATGAATGTAATTTATAATTTTTGTGGTATTTATTGTATAGAACCTAATGCGTATAGATGTATTAAATTATGCTTTAATTACAAAATAACTCATTATTATAATCTCTATTATCATTTGTACATCTTAACGTTCTCGAGATTTGGAGCGTTACAATTTGGTATTAAAACCTAGGTTTAGTGAACTTTTAGACCTTGGGTTGTGGGGAAACCACGTGTTCTGTCATTTAGAGACTCTATAGAGTAAGTTGTATTAATTATCATTAACATCTATCAATTATAAGAACTAAAACCCACTATGTCAAAGATATAACTTGGTCCCTATAGAGTGTCATCAGATCCAATGCTAGGCCGAAGTGCTTGTATGGAGGAAGGACACGTTCTTTACAATAAGGAGGCTTAGAACTCATCCATATCGGTAGTGCCATACTTATAACCAAGCTTCATCACATAACAAGTTAGTTATTCGTGTTCTTGAGAATGAAGGTATCGAGGTTGTGGGTCGGAGATCCATGCAGTAAGTTGTTTTCTTTTAAGGGGGTAAGTGGAGTACGCACTAAGAGCAGTCTCAAGTGTAGCATCAGGAACCACCATTAGGATTAAATAACGTCATCCTTATGATTCCTTCCTCGTTTGCCCCAAATATTTTGTGCGACAACTTTTGAAGCTATACAGTTGAAGTTTTCCTCCTTCTAGGATCGTATATCCATTGCAAGACCATAACAATCAATTTGAACTCAATTCCTCTTGATTCAGTTGAGTGTCATTCTTGGATAATTTTCTACACTCGAGTTAATTGTGACCCTATCAGGAGTTTAATCCTATAAGTGTACCTGTGTCACCACATCGGGGGTCGCCTGTGCATCTTGTCGAGTAATTGCAAATACCATTCCTGGAATTCTTAGCGGCTCTATTAGTCCGTTTCCTTTGTTATTTGCATTCCTCGCTAGTCCATCATTCTCCATTCTTTTACTTCCAATAGATGACTGTGCCGACATTCTCAATTGTCCATATTGGTTAGTTATGTGTCCCGGTTCACCGCAACAATAGTAAATGACTCCTTGGTTGAATTTTGGACAGTCCTTCTTAAAATGAACAACAGCACCACACTGGAAACAACCGTTCGCCTTTGTATCTTTCATGCTCTCAGATAATCCTTTACTCGATTGGTTCCCTCTAAATCTGGTATTTCTAGCAGTTGACTGATAACTCTAGCTTTGAAAAGCTGGTGGTATTGAGTTATTGCTTTTAGCACCAGATTCTTATGTGTTTTTCATCGAGATATTATCAAATTTGCGTTTCTTAAAAGCCTCTCGCCTTCCTTTACCTTCTTTGATGTCTTTTTCTATCATCCAAGCCTTGTTCACCAAACTTGCATAACCATTGATTTCAAGGACAGTCAGCCTGGTCCTTATCGGGAAATTCAGTCCTCTCTGAAATCTCCTACACTTCGTCTCCTCGTCAGGTATCAATTGTATGGAATACCGAGATTACTCTGTGAACTTCATCTCATACTCGGCCACACTCATTCTTCCTTGCTCCAGGTTGATGAATTCTTATTCTTTCTCATATTTATATGTTATAGGCTTGTACTGTTCATCAAATGCTTCTCAAACTGACTCCAAAAAAACTTTTGGGATATAGAGAGTTCGATTCCCAGTACGAGCATCTTCAATAACCTTTTTGTAACTTCCCACCAATGGTATGCCTCTCCTCTAAACATGAAAGCTACAAGGTCTACTCGTTCATCCTCAGGTACCCCTAGCCCGTCTAAGACATGTACCGTATTCTTCAGCCAATTTTATACTTCCATGGGATTAAGAGTTCTTACGAATTCTTTAGCACCTAAGTTCTTAAACTGTTTGATCATGGAATTTCTCATTCTCTCTGCTTGGGTAGCGATCCATATTGCATTTTGCTCTGTTAGTCTTGCAATTGCTTCTAGCATCCTCGTAGTTGGATCAGATTGTATCGATCCCATTTGGGAAGATGCTTCTTGTTGTACTTCATTAAAAATTGACGATGCTCCTTCTGAAGGGTTCCATACTTTATTCTATTACAAGAAATGAGTGGATTTTAGGATTCGTCACTAGAGTTAAACCCAACTTATATAGAAGGAAAAAAGACAACTGAACTGGAAGAACCAAAGGTTATCTCCCCAATCTGACAACATACTTAGATTTCCAATTAGGAATCTACACCTGCAGAACGCGTTTTCCAAATGGACTTCAAAACCTGTCAATCAGACGTCTGAGGACAAGGGTATGATATCCCAAGGCCTATGCCAAAACTCAAGAAGACGCACCTATCCTACGGTCCACCACAGATTAAACTCTGACAAGTCTACAGATTCTAAAACTTAAGGCTCTAATACCAAAAATCAAATAATGCAGTATTTGTATATCTCTTATGAAAAGCATGATATTTTGAATGAAATGACTATTTTCTATCTTGTTCATTATAATACTAAGTGCACTCTCTTGTAACCTTTGTGGTTGTAGATCGCAAGAATGACTAGAGTTGATCCACCACAGTTGTCAGGTTGTAGATCGCAGAAATGACTAGAGTTGATCTACCACAATTGTCAGGTTCATAATCTAGAGGCTCGTAGTTATTTGGAACTTTTGTTTTAATCTTTTAGTAAAAAGACCAGAAGTATGAAATTATGTTTTGTAAAGTATACGCTGGTTTGGTTCTTATAAATAAATAATTTCAGTAATATGAGAATAAATACTCTTTTGGTTGCTATATAAATAACATTAGTTTTTGGTCCCTAGAGAGAGGGTGTGACACATTTAGCCAACGTAACTTCTGTGCAATTATCTGATTAGCTGCCCATTACTCTACATCGTTCCTTGAAGTATAAATCCTATAAGTTGAACCAATCATCCTTCTTGTATTCCATGTGTGCCTTAAAGAATCTTGCCCGATAAACCTGTAAGTAATAATAGTCATTAAGGTTTAGGATTTTCATTAGAGATATAGGGCTACGTGCACGCTGTTAGGAAAATCACTAGGCATATCTTCGAATCCCAAAGCAGATCTCCATTTGGTGTTACGGCTTAGAATGTCTGCTAATGTCCACGTTTAACGAGTTTTCAAAATCAAAATCTCCGACTGCAGAAAAATACTGAGCAGGACTCATTCAATTGACTACATCCTTATCGGAGACCTCAATGAACAGAACTATCCCACTAATGATCTACAGTTAAAGACCATAGTTTTGTGCCAAAGGGTTTATGACGTAATCATATGATGGAGTTCAAGCATCACTTAAACCATAGAAGCCTCTAGACTAATTCATTGCTGACCCATTCACATGAAGAATTCGCTTATGCTCAAAAATTGGAGGATGAATCTTTGTACTAGGTATAACTACACAGTAGAGCCAAGAGGGATATCGCTTAGATCACCCTGTAGAATCTATGGTTTACACGAAGGCCGCCCAAGATAAATGCTAGTAAGTAGCCTCACGCCTATAAATTTTGGGTAGACCTTGTGAGATAAGGTTATCACATTAACCCTAGTTAGTGACCTCCGCGTCATTAGAATGATGGAACCTTGGGAGCAAAGGGACGCTATTTACCGACCTCCCTTTTCAGATGAAAGAACACTTTGGAAATTTTGAGGACGAAATTTATTTTAAGGAGGGTAAATTATAAGGATCCGATTTTAGGCCGCGAGATTATCAAAATTAAACCTGTGAGACCCTGTACCGTTTTATTTTTTATATATATGCATGTTCGGTGTTTTTCTACACGTTTTGTCATTTTTGCCTTGATATGTTTATATGTGTTTTGATGCATGTTTTGATTTATCTAAGCATACGGGGTTGGTCCCGGGGGTTGTAGAGAGTTACAGTGCGAATTTAAAAAACACATACAAGGTAAAACATGGTCCAACAGCTGATCTTCTCTCTAACTTCTCTCTAACTTCTCGGGGGCCCGGGGCTTAGTCTTTGTCGATCCAACAGCCGATCCTTGTTGTTGGCATCGTGGTCTACGTATCCATTCAGACGAAATTTTATTTCGACGAAGCTTGATTTTGCGCGGGGATCGAGGCATCGAGTTTTAACTAACTAAGGTAGGATTCTAGACTGTGTAACTGTTTTAGGGTGATTGATGTAATCTTATGTTGTTTCACCCTTTAAAAATGCTTGAAATGTGATTTATGTTTTAAACCCGATTTTGGGTTAAAACCATTTTTTGGCGTTTCGGTTGGATGAAATCTTATTTCGGGAGTTTTCTTTCGAGGATTTATGATAGTCCTAAGCTCGGGTATGCTTGTGGATATAAAAAATAGGAGTTTGGAGGCTTGATTTGAGGTAAAAACCCAAAAACCGTAGCATAAAAACATTTTCCGAGCAAGGACAGTCGATTGGATCTTGAAATTTTGAGGTCAGTCGACTGGACCTCCAGGTCAGTCGACTGACATGCTACTATTTTTGTTTTTTATCCTTTCCAGCGTGTTTTCAGTTGACTGGGGGCTTGGGCCAGTTGACTGGGGTCCTGTGTGGGTTGTTGGTGATGTTTTGGTGGTTCGGTAGTTGGATTTTAGTTCTCCTCTCTTTCCCCGAGTGATTTTAATGCGATGAATTCATGTAATCTCGCATTTCAGAGGTTGATTTTCAAAGAGATGGTTTAAAAAGGGGAGTTTTTATGAAAACTTTGGAAAAAACGTGTTTATTGGAGGTTTGGAGCTAACCCTTGGGGTTGAGGCTCACTTTCTAAAACGTTTGATGAAATTATGTTTTTACATATTTTGGTTTGATCTCCATGGTTCATGGATTGGATCACTTGTTTATACATGTGTTGTACAATTGTTGCTGGAACATTTTGAAAATATTTTGTTGATCTCCATGTTGATGGATGGATCTATTTACATGTACGGTGTATTTTGAGAACTCATTTTTAGAAGATTATCTAGTTGTATCGGAATGACGTGTATTTGGCATGAGTTTCCCTCGGTGTAAGTCCAGAAATGTGCACAGCGTAGGTGCTCTGTACCTTCGGATTAGTCCCCATAAATTGAGTTGGTTGGGTGCTTTGTACTCTTGGGTGGTTGTCCGTAAATTAAGCAGTTCGTTATGGTGCTCCGTATAGAACTTGTCGTTATCTAGCGAGTCTTGAATGGTTGGGGTCTAAGGTAATGGACAGGAGTCTATAGTTGTTACCTTTGTCTGTGTGACAGAGTCGGTACATAGGATCATATTCTTCTTTTCCACGATGGTACATTCCGTGAGGGAACAATGTTTTGGTTATTGTTTTTCTTTAACTGTGGTTGGTTATTTGCATTTGTTGCAACACCTAGTTTGAAGGATGAAAACATGGGTTTTATAAAATAAAATAGTTTTGAGACTCGTGATGGTCCGATGGATGAAAAACTATTTTGGGTTTTGTGGTCGAGTTCGCTCCCACTATATGATTGCATATTTCCTGGTTTTACAGCTTTATTGTCTGTTTTTACTGGGCTTCAGCTCACGGGTGAGATTTTCTGTACAAAACCTTTTTCAAGTGATGATGTGGATGATGATCTTGAGTAGATCTAGTGATGCTTGTGCTGACGGATGATGGAAGACTGTAGTAGTTTTTCTTTTTGGTATGCCTATTCCTGAAAGTAAATTTTGTACGCCATAGGGCGATATACTGTATGCATGTTGAAACTGTATGCCCTTGTTTATGAGAGATATCTTTTGTTGGGTATTCTATTATTTTCAACATGCGGTTTTGAATATATGAAAACCTGTATTTTTCATAAAAATTGGTGTTTGGTGGACTTTCACGTCACCCTGGATTTTAAAGTGTGACAACTTCGTATCAGAGCTTTGGGTTCGAATACCTAAGAGCCATGGGAAGAGGGTTTATCACCTGGTGAGGTTGATTGAGTATACTTGCTTGCATGTGTTTAGGTATGTCTATAACATGTTGATAGCCTTTTTAGCCTAATCGTTGTGTATGTGGGTATGGAGGTTGAATCTCAGGATTGATTAGTCTTGTCTTCGGGCGTTTGGACTAACATATTTTGACGCCAAGTTAGAAATGCGTTTAGCCAACGTATTTTCTAGCAAGGAATCTGAATACGTTATCCAAATTAACACGTCCATTTTGTTGGTTCTCCTTGGTATGTGAGACGTGTTTCCATGACCTTAAGTGGCTACGTGTTAGCATGCTTATGTGTGTTTTGTGTTTATGTTACGTAGTAACATTTTGTAGGAAAGCTTATCTCATTATATTGCTTTCTATAGAACTATGTCCACGCGGGGAGTGTGGGGACGGGGTCGTGACTGAGGTCGTGCTTATGCTCAGGTTCCGAAAGAAGGGAACGCATATGCCCCACAAGAACAAGTGGGTAGTGCTGACGTTGTCCAGGAGATGCTTGCCACTATGAGAGCTATAGCTGAGGCTACTAGGTCTGGAATAAGGGTTCTGGAGCCAAGGGCTTCTATGGCCATGACGGAGTTTCGGCGATTGGATCCTCCAACCTTAACGGGGGAGTCAGGCCCCAAGGTTGCTACTGAGTGGTTGGAAGTGACCACGACGATCTTCGATACTCTGGATATCTAAGAGGATGCTTTGCGGGTGAAGTTAGCAGTGTTCCAACTACGGGAGGATGCTAAGGAGTGGTGGAAGTTCGCCAAGACCACTGTGGATGAGACGTGGGCTGCTTTCACGAGTCTTCTTGGAGAAGTATTTCCCGAGAGGAGTTCCTCTCCTTGTTCAGGGGAATTTGTTTGTGGTCCAGTATGAGGCCAAGTTTAACGAATCTGTCGCTGTTTGCACCAGAGATGGTATCGACAGAGGAGTTGCGCACTCAGAGGTTTAAAAGAGGACTTCAACCTGCTATTAAGGATCGGGTTGCAGCTCTAGATGTGGTGGTGTATATCAAGCGGGTGGAAGCTGCTATCCGGGTAGAAAACTCATTGGCAGATAGCCGCAGGGTCGGCGAGGGTAAGAACCAGTAGGGCGGTGGAGATACACAGATTCAGGGGCGCAAGAACAACCGCCGAAGGTCGTCTGGACCTAGTTCTCATTTTGCTGGATCGTATCAGCCGCATTCGTCTGCACCTACACTTTCAGTGGCCTCAACAGGAAGGCCAGAGCAGAGAAGGTTGATATGTTATAGATGCAGACAGCCGGGGCATCGTTCAGTTGAGTGCTCGCAAAAGGGCCAGGCTCAAAGTTCAGCGCCCGTTCAATCACAGGCGAGAGACCTACCTATCTGTTTTGGGTGTGGTCAGTCCGGGCACTTTCGCAGACACTGTCCCAGAGAGGGGAATATCCAGGGTGCGACAGGAATGCCAACTGCTTAATCTGTACAGAGGCGACAGGCTCTGCAGCAGCCTAGGGCTCAGACTTCTAGGTTTACGGAGGGAGGTGCTTCGGCACAGTCAGTGAGGCAGCCATCGACTCAGGGTTATGGTGGGCAGACTAGACTGCCACAGGCCAGGGCTTATGTTCTTGCTGATCCTGGTGCTTCCAAGGCACCAGTTGGACCTGATGCTGCAGCTACTCCAACCATGATCAGAGGTACTCTTCTAGTCTTTAGATCATGGGCTAGTGTTCTCATCAACACGGGAGCATCACATACTTTCATCTCTTCTACTTTTGCATCTGCATTGGGGTTACAGATAGACCCATTGGGCAGTGCATTGAGCGTGGAGACCCCAGTCAGTGGGAGTGTGATGTTGAGTCTTGTTTGTAGATCTTGTGTGTTGGAAGTCGCCAGTTGTTGTTTAGAGTTTGATTTTGTTATTCTAGACATGAACACGTTTGATGTCATCCTAGGGATGGACTTGCTGACTACCTACGTGCCTTTATAGATTGTGAGCGTCAAAGAGTGTCGATCTGTACGCCAGAGGGTGATTACTACTACTTTGTAGGTGATCGGGATGAGGGCTTGGTGTCTATACCCGGTGTGGCTCGAGTTCGAGGGAACTTGGGTTTCCTTTTTTTTGCTCTCAGGTTAGATGATCCGGGTGAGGTTCGAGAGGAGTTAGCCCCTGTGGTCTATGAGTACCCAGATGTCTTTCCTGATGATTTGTTTGAGTTACCGCCGAGTCGAGATGTCGAATTCTCTATTGATCTTGTTCCAGGAACTTCTCCCATCTCTATGCCATCGTATAGCTTTGCACCTGCTGAGTTGCGAGAACTCAAGGTGCAGCTGCAAAAGTTGCTAGATAAGGGGTTTGTGCGACCGAATACGTCTCCATGGGGAGCTCCATCTCTTTTTGCGAAGAAGAAGGATGGATCCTTGAGATTGTGCATAGATTACAGGAAGATGAACCAGGCAACAGTGAAAATAAGTATCCTATGCCTAGGATTGATGACCTATTTGATCAGTTGAGGGAATCGCGCTACTTTTCAAAGATTGACTTGAGGTCAGGATATTACCAGCTCAGGATTAGGGACGAGGACACAGCGAAGACCGCCTTTTGGACTCATTATGGTCACTACGAGTTTCTGGTCATGCCGTTCGGTTTGACGAACACCCCTACGAATTTTATGGCTTTGATGAACTATATCTTCCTGTTGGGATACGAAAAAAGTTTTAGAAGCGGCGCCGTGACCGTAAAAAACGGCGCGTGCGTTTTTCATGAAAAATAAGAACGGTATTAATCTAAAAACTATTATACCTTTATGAAACTTGTTGAAAAGTTTTAAAAACTCCCGAATACGTTGAAGACGACCTGGCAATCTTCTCACGTATATCCAGGACGCGCTACGACAATCATGGTGTGTGGGCACCGATACCGATCGAAGTTATTTTCTTCTTTGGTTTCTTCTCACACTTAGTCTCTAAGAAGCAATAATGAAATTGCCAAAAAGACAGAGAGGGGGGGGCGGCAACTAGAGGAGGATCATTAGGGTTTTGAGCCATGGTTGTGTTCATGAGAGCCCTCATGGTCAACTGCCTTGCTGCCCGACCCTGATCACCAAACATTTCTGTAAGGTTCATCATGATCTCAGCTGCAGATGCCATAAACTGATTCTGGCATTGCAGTACATTCGACATGGATGCTAATATGTAACAGCTAGCCATCCAATCAGTCTTCTTCCACTTATTATAATCCTGGATCTCCTGATCGGTGGATCCATCATGAGGAATGGAAGGGCATGGCTCATGCAACACAAACCTATAGTCGTCAGAAGCTAACACAATATCGAGATTCCGTTTTCATGTGATAAAGTTTGGTCTAGTTAATTTATATTTCTTGAGAATTTCCGTAAGTGGATTAAAAGATCCCATTATTAAAACCTGAGAAACATAAGAGAAATTTTTTTAATTCTTTCATCAAATTAGGTTCTCTCAACCTTTTAACTTAAAAAAGAATTATTGGCAGCCTGAATCCTTCGTGATTAAGTAGACCACATAGTGTGGACGTCTACTAATTAACACCCGTCCAGACAAACATGCTAGTCTATTAATTTACTTTTAGAACCAAATATCATAATAAAAAATCGTCGGCCAAAAGTCACATCAATTGATAGGCCACGTAGTGTGAACGTCTAACAATCAACGAACAAAGAACTACAAAGTTTTCTATTCATTGATATAAGACATTCCATTAAATTAAACAGCCAATAAATTTTGGTCCCCACAAATAAAAATAGTGACTCCTTATGGAGAATATTTTTATTCATGGGTTAAGTGTATAACCATTACTCTAAATTTGAAAAACCCCATATCAAAGCCCCGGGCCCGGTGAGAACGAGCCCTACTTTGCACTATTTTCAAATTTACTTTTCTCAAAAATTCGTATTGGAGATACCATGATTATAGCCATTCCTTAGGAAGACCAAAAGTCGAAACCGGCACCCGAGCTATAACTACATCTCATACGAACGTGTAATGAAAACCGCATGATTTATCTGTAACTAAACTCTTCTCTCACTTAATATTTTTTAAAAAATGAGGATTTTACCTTTTTGTTCATTTTAAACAATTAAACATATTTTAATTCCTGATTAAAATAATTTTGATTTTAATCAATTAAAATATTTCTTGTTTAATTCAAAAAAAATAAACAAAAAGTTTTCTTATTTAATTTTGCGAAAGAAATTAATTACCCGGGTTAAAAAATCTTAATTAATTTTATCACAAAAATTAAATAAATAATTATCTATTTATTTTCTCGTTTTAAAAATTGTTAGGATTATTTATTTTTTGAAACCGTTTTTCCTAATATACTTTCGATAATTAAAATCATGCATAAAAGAAAAAATAAATAAAATAAAATTCATCCATGCAATTAAATAAAGAAAATAAATAATTAATTAACCAACGACAAAATAAATAAATATTAAGTCGTTATGATCCGGTCAATCCGTTTAATCTTTTAATTCGACGGTCTCGGATTAAAAATTAAACGTTTAGGGTTTTGAAACCCTAAACGAACCGTCAAAGACCCGACCTTCTTCTCAGCCTCCGGATTACCGTCACAACCCCGGACCACCACTGGAACACCAAAAAAAGCCAAAAAAAGAAGCTCAAACAGCCCCTTAACAGTGCCCAAAAAATTGATGCGTTTAGCAGCCCTGCGCCGCCTTTTTTCAGCCGCTGTTTGATCGCCTTGCCGGACCCGAAAGTGCCCCAAAAATTTTTTGGAGCTAGCTAACATTCCCAAACCAGATCTCCATAAAAAATCGTATCAAAATATGAAGTCAAAGTGCCCCAAAAAAATCACCAAAGTACCAAAATTACTGTAGTGTGCCATTGCGCGCACCAATCTTTGAGGAATTTTTTCACCCCTTTGCCATCGTCGTCTTGCCGCCATCGAACCACTGTTGGAAAGCTAACGGATTGAACTTAATTTTAGCAAAAAAATCACATCAAAAAAGATCCCCAAAAGTCCCAAAAATGAACCCCGAACATGGTGCCACGCTGCTGCGTGCTGTTGCTGCCGCACCTTGTTCTTTTTTCTTTTTTATTTTTGTTCCTCGTTTTGCGTGATCCGATTATAATATTGATCCAAAAAAATGAGAATGAAATAACATTTTACATCGTAAAAAACTTAAACCCCACGTAGGAGGTGTACAACCGATCTAATCTCGATATAAAACCGTTGAGATAAACGGTTAAATAAAAATGATATAAAATAAATCATTCAATCACACATTTAACCGGATCATAACGACATAGGCTGCAAAACAAATGCTAGCACAATGGTTTTTCACAAAAAATCACAACCTCGGCTTTGATAACATTGTTGGGATGCAAAATTTTTTTTAGAACTGGCGCCGTGACCGTAAAAAACTACGCATGCATTTTTCATGAAAAACAAGAACGGTATTAATCTAAATACTGTTATACCTTTATGAAACTTGTCAAAAAATTTTAAAAACTCTCGAATACGTTGAAGACGACCTGGCAATCGTCTCACGTATAGCCCAGACGCGCTACGACGATCACGGTGTGTGGGCACCGATGCCGATCGAAGTTATTTTCTTCTTTGATTTCTTCTCACACT
>JAOTRH010376231.1:0-35695 GCA_034768845.1 Heliamphora exappendiculata | reverse complement strand
CGATGTCATCCTAGGGATGGATTGGCTGACCACCTATCGTGCCTTTATCGATTGCGATCGACGGAGGGTGACGATTTATACACCAGCGGAAGATTATTTTTTCTTTGTGGGTGACCGGGACGAGGGTTTGAGGTCTATACCCAGTGTTGTGCGAAACCAGGGTAACCTGGGTTCCTTCTTTGCAGCTCTCATTTTGGATGAGGGAGTTGGGACTCGAGGAGAGTTACCTCCGGTGGTCTGCAACTATCCAGATGTCTTTCCTGACGATCTGTATGAGTTGCCACTGAGCCGCGAGATAGAGTTCTCTATTGAGTTGATTTTCAAAATTGCTCCCATATCTATACCGCCTTATCGGTTTGCACTCGCTGAGCTGCATGAGCTCAAGGTACAGCTTCAGGAGTTATTGAATAGGGGGTTTATACGCCTGAGTACTTCACCGTGGGGAGTTCCTGCTCTTTTTGCCAAGAAGGATGGATTCTTACGTTTGTGCATCGACTACTGGAAGTTGAATCAGGTGACAGTGAAGAACAAGTATCCTATGCTGAGGATAGATGATTTGTTTAATCAGTTGAAGGGGTCGAGCTGCTTTTCTAAGATTGACTTGAGATCAGGATATCACAAGTTGAGGATTAAGAACGAGGACATAGCGAAGACCGCCTTTCGAACTCGCTATGGTTACTATGAGTTTCTGGTTATGTCGTTCGGTCTAACGAACGCTCCTACTACATTTATGGGTTTGATGAACTAGATTTTTCATCTATACTTAGACAGTTTTGTGGTGGTGTTTGTGGATGACATTCTCATCTATTCACCTACTAGGGAGACGCACGAGGACCATCTGCATATTATCCTGCAGACTTTGAGAGAGCTTCGCTTGTATGCGAAGTTCGAGAAGTGCGAGTTCTGGATGTCTGCGGTGAGGTTTTTGGGACACGTAGTGTCAACAGACGGAGTAGCAGTGGATTCATCAAAGACAAATGCTGTGACAGGTTGGAAGCTACCGAAGAATGTCTTTGAGATCTGTAGTTTTCTGGGTTTAGCAGGTTATTATCGGCGATTCGTGAAGGATTTTGTGAGACTTGCTGCACCGATGACGCGTTTGACGCATGAGGGAGTTGTGTATGTTTGGAGTGAGTCCTATGAGTCAGCATTCCAGGAGATGAAGACGAGGTTGACTTACGCATGAGTGTTGATTATCCCAGAGCGAGGCTTGGGATATACAGTGTATTGTGATGCATCACACGACGGTTTGGGCTGTGACTTGTTATAAGAAGGGAAGGTTGTAGCCTATGGTTCTCGGTAGCTGAAGATCCATGAGAAGAACTACTCGACACACGATTTGGAGTTGGCAGCCGTGGTCTTTGCCTTGAAGACATGACGTCACTATGTATGGTGAGCACTTCGAGGTTTTCTCCGATCATAAGAGTCTGAAATACTTGTTTTTGCAGAAGGACCTGAACTTGTGCCAACGACGATGTATGGAGTTATTGGAGGATTATGATTTTGATTTATAGTATCATCCTGGGAAGGCTAATGTTGTGGCTGATGCTCTCAGCGGGAGATCTCATGGTTCGTTAGCTTCTGTTGCTATACGATAATGGGACATGCTTGGAGAGATTGGAGAGTTTGATCTCTATCTTGGGGATACACCGACGGAGGCCACCTTATTTTCAGTAGTTTCACGACCAGCATTGATTGCACGAGTGTTAGAGGTCCAGTAGACGGGTCAGGAAGCTCAGATGATACGAGATCGGGTTGCTAGTGGAGAGGATACAGCAGGATGGATTGTGGGTTCAGACCAGAGTCTGAGGTTGGCCGGGAGGTTATTTGAGCCAGAGTTATGCCGAACTGATCTACTACATGAGTGTTATCATTCACGCCTTTCAATGCATCCTAGAGGCATGAAGATGTATCATGATCTACGTCGACAATTCTATTGGACAAGAATGAAGAAGGACGTGCTTCAGTTTGTTTCTCGGTGCCTTACCTGTCAACAGGTAAAGACGGAGCACCAGAAACCGAGAGGATTGTTACAGCCGTTACCGGTATCTAGATGGAAGTGGGAGAACGTCACGATGGACTTTGTGTCATGACTTCCTCGCTCACCTAGAGGGCACGACGCCGTTTAGGTTGTGGTTGATAGGTTGACGAAATCTGCACACTTTCTCCCCATCCGTGTGAAGGATTCAATGGACCGAATGAGTCATTTGTATGTTAGAGAGATAGTCCGCTTGAATGGAGTGCCAGTGTCTATTGTTTCTAACCGAGATCCGTGCTTCACATCGTGCTTTTGACAGAGTCTTCATGAGGCTTTGGGGATGAACTTGATGTTCAGTACTGCTTTTCACCCGAGACGGATGGTCAATTTGAGAGAACCATATAGATTCTAGAGGATATATTGAGGGCACGTGTCCTTGATTTCAGAGGTTCTTGGGAAGATCATCTACCGTTAGTAGAGTATGCATACAATAACAACTATCAGTCCAGTATTGGGATGGCACCATATGAGGCTCTGTATGGTTGACCGTGTAGGTCACCAGTATGTTGGACAGATGTAGGAGAGACCACTATTTTGGGACCCAACGTGGTGCGGGAGACGACGGAGAAGATCGCAGTGATTCGTCAGCGTCTAACGACAGCTTAGGGTCGTTAAAAAAGTTATACAGATCAAAGGCGAAGACCTTTGGAGTTTGCAGTGGGGGATCATGTGTTTCTGAAGGTCTCATCACGTAGAGGTTTGATGAGATTCGATCGTAGAGGGAAGCTATCACCTCATTTCAATGGACCTTTTGAGATCCTTAATAGGGTTGGAGAGGTTACATATCATTTGGCTTTGCCACCTCAGTTAGCATCTGTGCACAACCTGTTCCACATTTTTATGCTTCGGAGGTACGAACCTAATCCTTCTCATGTGTTAGATTGGGTCGAGCTGTGGGTTGATGAGGATGCCACTTATGAGGAGCGTCCGGTGAAGATTCTTAATACAAAGGAGCAAGTGTTGCGAGGCAGCACCATTGCTTATGTCAAGGTCCTTTGGCTTCATCACGGGGTTGAAAAAGCTACAAGGGAGCTGGAGTCAGGGGTGCATGTCAGATACCAAGAACTTTTTCCCTTGTGACCTTGTAGCGAATTTCGGGGGTGAAATTCCTTAAGGCGGGAGAGTTGTGAGACCGGGACCCGTCTCCTTTTGAGACTTATATATGTTTGATGTGTTTTCGCATATATTTTGTTTGGTGTATGATTTATTCGTTTTGATGCATGTTTACGTTTAAATAAGCATGCGAGGTTAGTTCCCGGGGTTATAGGGAGTTGTCGTGCGAATTTTAAAAATTTCAAGAAAAAAGATATTTTTGAGATATTTTGCCTATAAATATCTTTCCCTAGATAACCTATCAACAAGAATGACACGTCAATCTGGATAACCTACTCAGACTCCCTTCTAGAAATCACGTCAACTAAATGCATTTCTAACTTGGCTCCCAAGTTTGTTAATCCAAACGCTCAAAGAAAAGAATGTCATTCCCAAGATTCAACCCATATGCGCATATATACACATCATTCACATATCTAACGTGCTGACACGATCATGTTATCAAAGCGTCTAAACACATGCAATCAAGCACACGCAATCAACCTCACACGGGATACACCCTCTTCCCACGGCTCTTAGGTATTCGAACCTAGAGCTCTAATATCAGTCTGTCACGTCCCAAACTCTGGGTCACGTGAACACCCACAACAACCAACATAAAACCCAACCCAAGAACACACTATCAACATAACCATACCTGCATTGTATATAAATTCCAAACGGCTTACAATACAAAAGGCTCCAACGCCAAATGTGAGACTCGGACCCGTCTCCTTTTGAGACTTATATATGTTTGATGTGTTTTTGTATATATTTTGTTCGGTGTATGATTTATTTGTTTTGATGCATGTTTACGTTTAAATAAGCATGCGGGGTTGGTTCCTATGGTTGTAGGGAGTTATCGTGCGAATTTTAAAAAAATTTATAAAAAAAGATATTTTCGAGATATTTTGCCTATAAATATCTTCCCCTAAATATTTTGTTCAGAATATCTTTCTCTTTCTCTCTCTAGCTTTGAGACTCACCAAATACTCTGCCTTCTCTCTAACTTCTCGGGGGCCCGGGGCTTAGTTTTTGACAAATCAACTGCTGATCTTTAGTATCGGCATCGAGGGCTACACATCCATCTAGACATAATTTTATTCCGACGAAGCTCAATTTTTCACGTGGATCAAGACGTTGAGTTTTCAACTCACCAAGGTAGGATCTTAAACTGTATAATTATTAGAGGGTACTACGTGTAATCCTACATGTTTCTACTATTTAAAAACGCATGAAAGGTGATTTATGTTTCAAATTCGATTTTGGGTTAAAACCTTTTTACGGCATTTGGTTGGGTGAAAATGGTGTTGGATGTTACGTTGAGGCCTTCGATGATAGGCTTGGGTGTGTGTGAGTTTGAGGGTGTTTGATGGAAGCTTCGAGGGTTCGATTTGGGTTTGATTGGGCCTAATTCGTAGCTCAAAAACAAAATCTGGGGAAGTTCAGTCGACTGGACCTTGATGGTCAGTCGACTGGATCATGCTTTTGGGAGTTCAGTCGACTGGACTAGGGGTGTCAGTCGACTGAAATTGCTTCTGTCTTGGCTTTCTTTTTCCAAAGAGTTTTTCAGTCGACTGGGGGCTTGGACCAATCGACTGAGGTCCTGTGTGGGCTGTTGGTGTTGTTTTGGTGGTTTGGTGGTTGGGTTTTTGGCTTCCCACACTTTCCTTGAATGGTTTTAAAGCGATGGATTTATGAGATCTCGTGTTGCGGAGGTTGATTTTCAAAAGGATGGTTTGAAAAAGGAGTTTTTACGAAAACTTTAGGAAAAAACGTGTTTGTTGAAGGTTTGGAGCTAGCCCTTAGGGTTGAGTCTCAACTTCTAAAATGTTTGGGTGAAAATATGTTTTTACATGTTTTCTTTGATCTCCATGGTTCATGGATAGGTTCTCCTTATATACATGTGTTGTATATCTATTTGTGGGTTGGTTTTCAAATATTTATCCATGGATGTACCGTGATAGCGGGTTTAGTTGAGTTGGGCTTCCATTGCACCTCGGTGTAAGTCTGAAAATGTGCACAGCGTAAGTGCTCTGTACCTTCGGGTTAGTTCTCGTAAATTGAGTGTGTGTGGGTGCTTTGTACCCTCGGGCTCAAGTCCCGTAAATTGAGTAGTATATGCTCTGTTCCTTCAGGCTAGTTCTTGTAAATTGAGTGATTCGGTTGCCTTCGTTAATGGCGTCGTTGTCCTGACTCCGTGTAGAACTTATTACTAAGCCTGCGGGTATAGGGTAATGGACGAGTGCCTATAGTTATTACCTTTGTCGGTGTGGCAAAGTCGGTACATTGGATTACATTTTACTGTGTCTCCTCGGTTGTATATCCCCGGGTGGAGAATGCTGTGTTTTACTACTTTCCCTTAACTGTGGCATGATATCTGTCAGGATTATATGCATAGTTTCAAGGATGGAAATGGGGGTTTTCAGATGGAAAACTTGTGATTTTTGTGAGAAAAATCTGTTTGGCTTTTGTGGTCGAGCTAGCTCCCACCATATGATTGCATGACTTATATTACAGCTTTACAATCTATTTTCTATTAGACTTCGGCTCACGGTGTGGGATTTTGCTGTAAAACCTTTTTCAGGTGAGCACATGGAATACACCTAGTTGCAGAGATGATGGAAGACTTGCTGTAGTTTTTCCTTTTTGAGATATGTACTTTTACATGTGATGCCTGTGGAGGCTAGTTTTGTACGCTTTTTAGGCGATATACTTATTCATGTATGAGAATGCATGCTTATCATTTATGAGGACTGAACTTGAGAAATCTTTTATCCAACTACTGTATTTTGATGTCCAACTGTAAAATCTATTTTTTGAAATGGGAGTTTTGGTGGGCTTTTCGCGTGACCCAGGTGTTTGGGGCGTGACACCAAAAGTTTACACTACACGGTTCCAACACAGAAAAAATATGTTACAACATACATGTAACAAAAGAACAAAAAGGAAGGCTATAACACTTCCACCTCTCCAGCACCTCCAGATGAACCTGTGTGATCGGTACCTGAAGAAAAGCAAATCCCCCACCGTGAGCCAAAGCTCAGTAGATATTAGGTTGCACATGCAATATAAGCTAAACGTGCTAGAAAAATGAGATGTAGTTTTAGACTCTCTTTCAAGCCTTAAAAATAATTTCACATGCAAGGAAAAGTGAGGATACAAATCATGTTTTGACTCACTCACAGGAGCCTTGAAAATAGTTAGAAAATAGTTTTTAGATTGCGATTCACACGACTCTTAAAACAATTTAAAATTGATTTTATCCGTCCCACAATGATGTTCATGCAATCCATGAATCTTCTTGAACTTTCACCAATGGATCGTAGCTCCCGTCAATACATTCTTCTCGACCTCACGCCGAGAGACCGCAGCCCCAAACACAATCTTCTCGGCCCTTCCGCCGAGGGACTACCGCCAGCCCCAAATGCATCTTTTTGGTCCTTTATCAAAGGACATAGCAGCCCCTAACATATCTTTTCAGACTTTCACTGAGGAACCACAGACCCATCTATCACATTTCATACACCTATGCAAACCTAAACCAGGATTTAATGCATAAAACCACGTACAACTTTACGTACACAAACTACGCCATATGTTACACACGCAACTCACACAATACTTACAACTCATGCAACATGCATCACATGCATCAGTTCCTCATAATCCACATATACATGCCTATAAAACTCTACGTTTTAAAGTATAAACCATATTACACGTAACGATATCAAGTAATGTAATCCACTTACATAATTCGTTCATAAATAAATAACAGAATTATAAATGAACATAGCCAGTTATAAATGCACATAGCCATAAATAACCTCACATTATGACGCCACCTGTCAAACAACCCGACATCCACTCACATGGACAACCAAGTCTAACCCGAAGGCCAACATCAAACCCCTCAAACCACGAGGTTACAAACACCACCTTTCTCATCAAAATGATGAAGGGCCCAAACACACTCCATACCCAACCACAACACACACAACCGTGTTCCAACAATCCATATCTATCCATGCATGTCACCCCCGAGGACGGCACCTAAATAAACACCCGAGGCCACGACACGACCCCCAAACCACGACACGACCAACCGAACCCCAAAAAGAATCCACAGGTATTTGAATCGACTAATCCCATAAATTAATCAATTGAATATCACATGACGCCAATCGAAAATCAAAACCTAACCACCAAACCATCAAACAGCACAAAAAAATCCCAACGAACAAGAAATTTGATAAAAAGTTCTCCCAAGGATGAAAAATAGGCTTTTTCTAAGCATTTGGCCAAAAACGGATGAAAAACGGTTTAGAAACTTTGACATACTCTCTCTCTCTTTTGGCCATAAATTTTTCTACAAAAAGAATTTTAAAGTGAGAGAGGTTTCGTTGAAAAGAAGATTTTCGGGGCTTTAATTTGAACACAAAAATAACCCAATTCCGAGTCCAGATGAGGAAGATACATCGATTTTAAAAATAAATTTTGAACCAGCAAAAATAGACCGCGGGCTAGACCGTTCGAGCGGTCTGTCTAGCAGTCTGGCAACCCGAGAACACCCCAGACCGCCCCTTAGACCGCTTTAGCGGTCCCTCGAGCAGTCCTACGCGAGAAACTGACCTATTTGGCAAATTTCAACCCTCCAAGCTCACAATCGAAGCAACTAAACTTTCTTTCAACCTCCTCGGATACACACAAGCCCAAGGCTAACACCTAAACCTCAAAAAAAACCCTCAAACCCCGATTCCATCAAACCAAAACAACACAAAACGCCATTTTAAACCAAAACCCGATTTATTCGAAACATAAACCACATTTCATGCATTTTTAACCAGTAAAAACACACGATTACACGTAGCACCCTTATAAGATATGTGAGTCTAGGATCCTATCTCGTTGAGTTACAAACTCGACGTCTCAAATCACATGCAAAATCGAGCTGCATCGGAATAGAATTCCGTCCGGATAAATGCGTAGCCCACTGTGCCAAAAGTAAGGATCCGCTATTAGATCGTTGAAAACCGAGCCCCGGGCTCCCGAGAAGTTAGAGAGAAGGCAGAGAGAAAATGAAAAAAACTTAGTGGAGAAGTTTTGAAAATATTTTTAAAAAATATCTAACTCTAGATATTTATAGATCTCCAAAATATCTTTTTTTTTAATTTTTAAAATTTACACCGCAACATTTACGGCCCGGAGAACCAACCCCGCATGCATATCTAACCCCGATTATGCATTTAAAAGCATTAAAATATACTATCGTAAAAACACAAAACACGCGTTGAAAAATACCGAAAAAAATGGGTTAGGGTCTCACAAGATTAGTGCATAAAGATTGCTTGTATAGAGAAGGAATTTTCTCATGGGAATGTGTGGACTCTATGTATGAGAAATTGAATGGTGATATAATTCTATTATTTCTGGTAGAGTTGCAAAGCAACTTAGTATGAGTACACGGGAGGAATAAGTGTTTGAATAAGAATAGTAGAAGAGTAAGTGAAATTGTATGAATTAATGGGTATGATTTTTATAAATTAACCTTGAGTAATCGAGTGTCTTGATAAAATGCGGGTAAAATGAAATAGTTAAAGTGCGAAAGTGATTTTTGGTTCAGTTGTGCGGCAGAGAACGTGTGAAGGGATTGAGTGATGATAGTAAAAGATTTTAGAATCAGGAGTCAGTACTATACGATTAAAGTATTGTTGGGTGAGTGGTACGTATGTGAAGGAAAGATGCGAATGTATATTGTGGTATGACAAGAGTTGTGTTTGGGTTTGTATGGGTAAGCATATACCTATGGAGTGTTTAGTCTACGTGATATGTTTAACCCTAGTGACGCATTAGGTTCAAGTGGAGGTATTAGTCTTGATGGTGGCTAAAGTGAAAATTAAAAGTGTGTGTAAAGATTGTGTTTTGAAGATAGACGATAGGGAGATGTTGGTAGATTTGATGCCCTTGGATATGTCTGAGTTTGATTTGATTTTTGGGATGGAATGGTTGTCAGCCTGCCATGCACTGCTAGACTATGTTAGGAAAAGAGTAATCTTTAAGATATCCAGGGAGGAGGAATTCATTTTCCAATGGGATAAGAGTAGAACGCATATCCGTGTCGTGTCGACCATTAAAGATTCGAAGATGTTGAAGAAGGGTTATCAAGGGTTTTTGGCACATGTGATGGACGTAGAGATGAAAAAAAAGAAGCTTTCGAAGGTACCAGTAATTTGTGAGTTTCTAGACTTTTTTCCAGATAATTTACCAGAATTACCCTCAAACCTGGAAGTACAGTTTATAGTAAATCTCTACCCAGGCACAGCGCCCATATCTATTCCTCTATACAGAATGCCACCTGCTGAGATACTAGCGTTGAAGGAACAATTATGAGAGTTATTAGAAAAAGGATTCATCCGACCTAGTGTCTCCTCATGGGGAGCACTTGTACTATTCGTGAAAAAGAAGGACGGAACACTAAAGATATATATCGACTATCAACAATTGAATAGGGTGATCGTTAAGAACAATAATCTTTTGCCTATGATAGACGACTTGTTCGACCAGCTATAAGGAGCCAGAGTATTCTCAAAGATAGACTTGAGGTCAAGATACCATAAATTGAAAGTGTAGAAGTCAGACGTACCCAAGACTGCCTTTAGGACCCATTACGAGCATTAGGAGTTTGTGGTGATGCCTTTCGGGATAACAAATGCGCCTGCTGTGTTTATGGACCTGTTGTGTCTAAGACGAAAGCTGTCCAGGTTTTTCCAGTATGAGTTCTCAGAGAATTATAACTCACACTATATCCGAGAATCGTATAAGAAAATACAGTAGAAGATCTGACATGAGCTTCAACTCGGATTCAAATCATAGTTGAAGATTCAACCAGTAAAAAGGTATTCTTCTAAATTAACTTCAGATGCACGGGTTTTATTTTGATAATTTGTCTTCAAAAGTTTTTATCTGGGACTCGTTTTGACGTTCGCCCGCCCAATTAATTTTTTTCAAAGAATTGTTTGTAAAAATAAAAATCTTAACAGTTTTGCCTCCAACAATTGGTATTAGAGCCGTTTTATTTTTTATTTTCGGTTATCGATGTCAGGTAATTTTAGAACTATTGCTAACTTTATTTTGCAGGCGTTCTAATGCTAATTTTATGATCATCATTTAATTTTCATGTTTGATTGAATAGTGTGAAGATGATTATTATTTTTAATCACAAGGGTTGACCGTGATATATCAAATGAGAACTTTCGAGACATAGAATCGATGTAATAACTAATTTCTATTTTTAAAATATCTATTTGAATTATTTAAGAATAAGTTGAACATATCCAAGAACGGAGGCGACACCTGCGGTGGTTTGGGTTTTTAAGGGCCACGAATCGCGATAAGTTTTTTAATGATTTTAAACGGTTTTTTTCAGTAAGTTTTTCTGCAGTATTTTTAAATAAAAAATAGCATAAAAAATAAATAAAAAATAGCGAGAAAAAATCACCAAAATAGCCCAATTTCGGCGGTGATTCGGCGGTGATTTTTATGATTTTTGAGACTATTTTTTAAAAATAATTTTAAATATAAAATAGAAGTAAAATATAATTCAAAATACTGTCAAAAACTTAAAAAAAAATTGGATCAAAATCACAGTCCGAACAGGCGGCAAACAGGCCGATGGAGGCGCCGCTCGGCGGCAACAACTTTCAGGTAGTTTTTCGATAGTTTTTCAGGCTATTTTCGAGAAGTTATTTGATAGAAAATTATACTTTTTGAGATCTTTCTAACGAAATAAAAAATATCGAAAACGAAATTCGAGTGAGGCCGAAACGGTCACGGAAAGTTGGCAGTTAAAGGCAGCGGCGCTGGAGTGCGACAGCAGCAGCTTTGAAAAGTTTTTTCGGAAGTTTTCTAGGCTTCTTTCAAGCAGATTTTTTCATTGAAAAATAGCATTTTTTGAAAATTTTCTTTTGATATAAAGTACATTAAAAAATAATACTTTTCAAAAAATTTCTTTTGATATAACCATTTTAGAAATAATTATTTTAATAGAATATATAAGACAATTATAAAATTTAGAAAATCATCTATAAGGAAATTATATATGAGTGATCTAAATTGAGTAGACCATTTAGAATTTGGTAATAAAGATTTCAATCAATAAAGATGGAAACAAGGATTAATAAATTATGGAAAAAAGAAAAGAACTATTTAATTGTATTCTTATTTTAAAATCTAAAACTTTACATTAAATAGTACTGTTTAAAAGATATCTATATACATTTTTATATTATTTACCATTGAAAAAGTGTATTTTTTTGTAGGTGGCTATACCTTTAATGTATTTTTTTTTCAATGGTTATCATTTTTTTTACAAATTATGTTCTCCCATTTTTTAGAATGATCATGATCTAAGGAAATTTTAAAAATAATACCTTATTAATAGCTGAAACCATAATGACATTTTTTTTATGTTTTAAAACTTAAAAAGATTTGAATTAGTTTACATTTAGCATGTTATATATTTTTCTCTTTATGTGAAAAATATTAATATAGTGATAAAAGATCCAGTACTTTTATGACATGTATTTTTTATAATTTATAAATTTAAAATTAAAAAAAATTACATTAAAACTTTGAACCTTACGGACCTTATAACATTTACTATAATATATAGTAACTATTTATTATATTACATCAAAACGTTATAAGCTCTTTAAACTTAAAAGTGTACAATTTTTTTTTTTAGAATTTTAAATTTATAAAATATAAAAATACAGGTGTAAAGCAATTATTCATTATTGATTACTTCATTTCATATATAGCCGCTTAACTTTTTAATAAATGCCTTCGTAAGCATCAAATTTTTTAATTATCATAACTAATATTCTAACATTCATTAAATTTTTTAATTTATGATATTTTTATGACCTTAAATTAAAAAATAAAGCAAAATATAAAATAGAAAAAATCTTGCAAAAGTCCAATATAAGTTGATATTTAAAGATTAGTCATATCTAATTTTTTTAATAAAATTAATCCTACAATATTAATATTTATCAAAAATACCTTTAAACTGCATCTTCAAAAAATTTTATTGACCAAATTCCTTCCTAAACGAAAATAAAAAAATTTCTCCCAAAAAATCTCCCTCAAAATCTAGCGTTGCAGCCACCACACTCTAAGTCCACCGTTATCACCATCATCAACTCCGACATCATCCCCATCTCCCGTCGTAGTTGCTGTCAACATCCCTTGCTATCACCATTAACAACTGTTAAAACCTAACATTCACCATCACCATTACTACTCAGCACCAAAGTGTATTGCAGAGAATCTAATTAATACATTTATTAGTTAGAGTACTACAACAAAATATGTAACTGATGAATATATCAATTAGATATATTAAAAATTCACATGGTTAATATGTAACTAATAAAATTATTAGCTATTACTCTACACCAAGTGCCTTGCAGAGTTTTTAATTGATACATTTATTAGTTAAAATACCACTATACAGATGTAATTGATAAATGTATCAGTTAGATACCCTAGTTCGTTGCCTTGCTCTCTCGCACCTCTATTTCACCAACTTGTTGGATCTTTTGTAGAAAACTCCGGCTCTCAAAAACACTAGAGGTGACCGAGTGACAACAACGAACAAAGTTGATGAGGGATGCAGCAAGCTGGTACATTATTATTATTATTATTATTAATTACCTTAATATAATTAAAATTGTCAAAATTAATATCTAATGATGAATATAATTCATGGTATACATGGTTGGTATATTGTGACACTGGAATATTTAATTATGGTTAGTCACGAATATTAGAAATTTGTAATTTTTGTAACATAGATTTAAAATAAATTAAAAATTGACCCAAGAATCATCCTAATTGGTTATGTTAAACAAATATGTGTGTGTGTCATGGGAGAACACTCTAGAAAAGTTATGGAAAATAAGTAACAATCAAACAAGGCCCATGGAGGAAACCCACAATTTTTCCGGACCCGTAGCTAATCCTTGATTCGGCGCCTATATCTCTTCATGTAGATTTTTATTTTGGAGCAGTGAATGTTCTGGATGTGGAGATTAAGATAAAGAATATATATATAAGTCCAATCCCCAAATTTTCTAACAGAGGAGCTGACTCTTTTCGTTTTTCTCTTGCGCTGCTTCTTTTTCTCTCCATGAAATCCTATTGAGCAAGAGCCTCAGTTTTCTTTCCTCCCATGTGGCCCGCCGGCTTCTCAAGTTCTCGATCCCTTTCGCGCGCGCAGCTGGGCACCACCACAAACCACAACGCGCTACAAATTTTTTTTTTCATCAGTCTCTGTTCTGTTGTTGCACGCTCGTCCAAAATCTACGCACACAGTGTAGGGAGAGAAATCGTTTGGTGTAGCGGGAAAGAAGAAGCGTCCATGAGCCGGAACCGCATACCACATGCGCCGCTTCCTTCCCTTGGACTCCTCTGTGTTGTTTCTTCTTGCTCCACAGGTATGGATATAGCCTTAGCCCCTAATTTCTTGAAGAGGGAATGAAATTACTTTGAAGATTGGAGAGTTAAACCCCTTTCCTAACCACCGGTACTTATCCTCTCTTCTCCTTTTCTATTATTTTTCTGTTCGCTACCCAAGGGTTGGACCTCGCTTCATAAATTAAGGAAAACACACATCAATTTGGAGGCAATAGAGGAGGGATAACAGAGGATTAACGTAGAGCATTAAAGAGTACAAATTCAAGAGTGCCGAAAACCCTAGGCGAGGGAGTTGGCAAAATTCCGAGGCGTCAGTGCTCCGAGAGGTAGGATTTAGACTAAGTTAAGTGCTTTACTTTGATTTATGTTGATTTTTATAAACTATAATCAAATTTTAATAAAAACCTAAATACGATTGAAAATTTCAAATTTGGTTGTCTCAGGAATCTTATAAATTGTGTTGAACTGATGGTTTAACCATAGAAATAGTAAATTCTCATTGAATGCTTGGATATGAAATTTTAATTTCAATCATGAATTTGTGGATGATGTAGATGCAACAGAAATCTTAAAGGGTAAATTAAATCACTTGATTAGCTGACCTGAATATATAATCTACGTTTATAATTCTAAGTTGGGAACTCTTTAATGCAGTTAAGATTTAAAGAAAAAAATTTAAATTATAATGTGCAGTGGTGGTGAAAATTCAATGGAGTAATCAGTGAATCAATATTAAATATTTGAGGAACACCTGGCGTAAACTTTTGTTACATCGTTGTAAAACATAAGGATTTATTCGATTGACAAGATTGAATCAAACTAGTGTTAAGATTAAATTAATGAATTAGTGAAGATAGAAGGGTGGATTAATTCAGAAATATCAATTAAGTGATTAGAGTTTAAACTAAGGTTTAATTTGGATTGCAAAAAATTATTGTTTAAATTTAATCACAATAAAGTAATAAATGTTCTGAATTGAATTGAGGATTGAATATGTGATTGGCTTGATGATACGATAATTTTTGTATTGTAGTAAAGTTTAAATTTCATAAAAGTTAAAGAAATATGTCGATTTAAATATAACTAAGGGTGATGAATGAATTTTATAAAAAAAGAGATTCTCCTACATTGTGAGTTTTAATGAATGAATAGGTTATAATCATGTTTACTCTTGGGTACAAATTGATGAGCTGTGATTTAATTATTTAAAAGTAGGACATATGGGTAGCGTGGTTAGTTAATTCGTATATTTGTGGTTAAGTTCTTGAACTTGAAATAAATAAATAAGCTACAAATTCTTATTTAAAGTAAAAATAATTATTTATTAATCAAAGTATACATTCCTATGTTGAGGTGAGCAATTTGTTAAGAGTTGGTTTAATTTAAGAAACTAGTCAAGGCATACACTGGGGTTGAATTTAAAAATCCTGCATAACTTGAAAACTACAACTACAAATGTAAAGTGAGGACATGTGGTTGCGTAGTGGAATTATGAAAAGAATTCAGTTCCATGGTTGATCTTATAGGATTGAAATGAACAGAAATAAGATTGTTAAATTTGAATGGAGAACTTGATAATCCATTTTAATTGAATCTAGTAATTTCATGAATAATGAATTTTGATGATTTATGATGGAAATGATAACAAAATTTGATTTGGAATTTATGGAATTTATTATGTGGAATTAAAAGCAAATAAGGTAGTGGTTGGGAATGAGAAACAAGATTATGTGGTTGATTGAGATTGAATTGGGGAGATGGGCTTCCAATTATTAATAAATATTAATTTGGCTAATCAAATATTGAACCGAAAATGATTGATGTAGATGTGATTAAGTTAGGCTTAACTAGCTCCGCAGTGAAGACTGGAAACTTGCGTTAGATTGGTACTGTGTTCCCTCGATTTAGCTCCTGTAAAACGAACGTGATTGTGTCGTGGTGAGTTATAGAGTTATCTATTACCCAATGGCTTCGCGTAGTGGTGATTTATAGAGCTATTTATTACCAATGGCTTCGTATAACCTATTGGGGGAATAGGGATGGATTTTTATAAGCTGCACTCTACATCAGTTCAGTATTTTGATTAATGAAATGAAAGTGAAATGTGAATAAAAAATTAAAGAATGTGAAAGAAAGTTAATGATTATATAATAGGTAAGAGATGAGTTAGTGTTTAGTTATTGATTAAATAGAATGAAAATAAATGCAAGAGCTAAAGAAAAATAGAGAGAAATGATATTAAAGAGAAGAAAGCAAAAGAGAAAAGAGGATAGTTATGTTTTGAATGAGAAAGAGCTAAGGGCCTAAGAAAAAAAATGATATGAAAGGTGGAAAAGAAATTAAAGATAAAATGTTAAAGAAAATGTAAATGAGATGAGAATAAGGAAAGATGAATTGAAATGAATGTTTAATGATTTAGTAATAAAGAGTTAAGATTGAACAAATAAAGGGTGAAGGGATGAGGGGTAAGAAAGAGTTAAGCTTGAACAAGTAAAGGGTGAAGGGATGAGGGGTAAGAATGGGTTGTAAAAGTGTTTTGAATGTAAAAGTGATTTGAATATGATTGCATAACAACATACCATTCACACCTAACAAATCATGCATTCTACTTTTATTAGTTTTTATCCTACGAGTTTTGGCTCACGTTGGTTGTATCAAATATTTTATAGGTTTAAAGAGGAAGGAAGAGATGCGACATGAAGTCTAGTTAGAGACTAAAGTAAATGAAGTAGGAAAGATATTTGTTTGTGAATCTGAAATTTTAAAGTGATGTATCTAGCATTATGGAATTTGTAATGTTATTGGTAAATTCACGAATGACTGTAATTATTATGAGAATTGAATTAAGTCTTAAATGTATAATGCATGTATGTTTCTAAATATTTGTGAACTTCTATTTAGTATATAGTTTTAATTGTCTTTTGGACTTGAGATTCATGCTGTGCCTGAGTATAAATGATTATTTGAGCTTGAAAGGTGTTCAGAAAAAAATTGAGATAGTTTAAAAAACAGAGGAGATTCCATTGATATTTTTAAAAATTATACTTAGATTGTTTTTGAAGTTTTGCAAAGAAACTTCTTTTAAAACGAATTACATTTAAGTGTTTTTCTCTAAAGAAGATTTTAACCACAAATAGGGTTTATAAAAAAGTCTCCTCGGTTATTCTGTAAAGTTGAGTTATCAAGTGCGGTTCACGAGCCTCAGAGTCAGGGTCGTGACAAAATGGTATCAGAGTTCTAGGTTTGAATACCTATGAGCTGTGGGTGATAATGATCTTGTGTATGATTTGTTTGATGATTATAAGCACTACTACAAGGCATGAATTTTGTTTTTGCATGGGTTTGCGAATGAATTGTCTTGCGCGTGCTATGTGTTATGTGTGCATAGAGGTTGAATCTTGAGTGTGATGTGACTTGTCTTTGGCTGTCTAGTTAACTATTCTGGGATTCGAAATAGAAAAGCATTTGGTCAACGTTCTTTCTATGAGAAATCTGGATTAGTTGCACAGATTGGCGTGTCATTCCTTACGATTCTCCTCGGTATGTTTTGATTGATGGTGTGGTGTGTTTGATTTTGATTAATACGTGTGTATAATTATACTGTGTCAAAATTTGAAGGAAAAAAGGGTTAAATTGAGCTTTGATCTTAATGAATCTCATAGTTTTCTTTAGCTAGAAGTATGTTTCTTAGGATAGCGTAAGGTTGTGGTTGTGATATGGATCATGGGGATACGACTTGATGTTTATTGATGGCTAGAGATCTGAACTTAAGAGTTAAGAGTTGAACATCTTGGTGTGTAGTGCGGCAATGATATCCTGGTGTTAGTAGAGCATGGGAGATAGTTGAGTCTTTGTTGACTGTAGACCACCATTTAGAGGAAAGTCATACCCTTAGTAACCTCATAATTAGATAGAGTGGAGTGTTGGGATCTTTTGAAATATGGATGTATATTTGTTGGTAGACTTTGTTCTAAAGTTATGTATCAAGAGATAGAATAGACGAAGGAGTAACAACTATTCGTCTTAAGTATTTTGAAAGCTTAAATAGTTTTTATACAACTGAGAAATTTGGATTGGTGACGAGATGTCTTTTTCATAAATTGGACCCATATCAAGAGATGGCTCATTATATCCATGTTAGAGAAGTAATTGTTTGTTCATTTAAAAGGTCGGTAGAACTTGAAACTTTATTTAATGGACATCATTCGGGAGATTGTTATCTGTTATGATGACACTGTCAGGAATGTACGTAGCAATTCAATCATTCAATTTGAGTTTGGGGTTAAGTAATAGGTTGGGAGCTTCTTTGTTGCATAAGAACTAGTTGATGTGATGTTCGTTCGTTGTGATTTGTATGATTTTTGAATGATAAGAGTTTAAAGAAAGATGAATATAGGAAGGGTACGCATAGCACTTTGGGGTCTTTTTGCCTTAGTGGCTTGGTGATGTGGGTTAAATTTGAGGAATTATGAAAAAGGTTGTTAGTTCTAGATCTAGTATTGAATTTCGGGAACAAAATTTCTCAAGAGGGGAGATTATAGCAAGTCAGTACGTTATTATTATTATTATTATAATAATAATAATTATTATTATTAATTATTTTAATATAATTAAAATTGTCGAAATCGATATCTAATAATGAATAATTCATGGTATACGTGGTTGGTGTATCGCGACACTGGGATATTTAATTGTGGTTAGTCCCGAATATTAGAAATTTGTAATTTTTGTAATGTAGATTTAAAATAAATTAGAAATCAACCCAAGAATAATTCTAATTGGTTATGCTAAACAAATATGTGTGTGGGTCATGGGAGAACACTCTAGAAAAGTTATGCAAATAAGTAACAATCAAACAAGGCCCATGGAGGAAACCTACAAATTTTTCAAACCCGTAGCTAATCCTTGATTCGGCGACTATATCTCTTCATGTAGATTTTTATTTTGGAAGAGTAGTGAATGTTCTAGATGTGGAGATTAAGATAAAGAATATATATATAAGTCCAATCCCCAAAATTTCTAACAGAGGAGCCGACCCTTTTCGTTTTTCTCTTGCGCTGCTTCTTTTCCTCTCCATGAAATCATATTGATCAAGAGCCTCAGTTTTTTTTCCTCCTATGTGGCCCACCGGCTTTTCCAGTTCTCGTTCCCTTTCGCGCGCAGCTGGGCACCACCACAAACCACAACGCACTAATTTTTTTTTCCATCAGTCTGTTCTGTTGTTGCACGCTCGTCCAAAATCTACGCACACAATGTAGGGAGAGAAATCGTTTGCTGTAGCGGGAAAGAAAGAAGTGTCCATGAGCCGGAACAACATACCACATGCGCTGCTTCCTTCCCTTCGACTCCTCTGTGTTGTTTCTTCTTGCTCCACAGGTATGGATATAGCCTTAGCCCCTAATTTCTTGAAGAGGGAATGAAATTACTTTGAAGATTGGAGAGTTAAACCCCTTTTCCTAACCACTGGTGCTTCTCCTCTCTTCTCCTCTCTTCTCCTTTTCTATTATTTTTCTGTTCGCTACCCAAGGGTTGGACCTAGCTTCATAAATTAAGCAAAACATACATAAATTTGAAGGCTATAGAGGAGGGATAACTGTCACATTCCAAAACCCAAGATCACAGAAAAATTTACCAAATACTAGTTTTATGAAAATAAGTTTTCATACATTTAAATTCACCTATTGAAATCACATGATAACCCAATATGCATCTTTCATAAACAGTAAACATACAGTTTCAACATGCATGCAGTATATCGCCTTATGGCGTACAAAGCTCGCCTTCAGGAATATGCATACCAAAAAGAAAAACTACTACAATCTTTCATCATCCGTCTGCACGGGCATCACTAGATCTACACAAGATTATCATCCACATCATCACCTGAAAATGATTTTACAAAAAATCTCACCCGTAAACCGAAACCCAATAGAAACAGACAATAAAACTGTAAAGCAGGATATGCAATCATATAATGGGAGCTAACTTAACCACAAACAAAACTAAAAAGGTTTTTCTTCCAAAAACCCTTAAGGTTTCCCATCAGGCCAACACGAGCCTCCCAAAACGGTTTTATTAACATGAAACCCCGTTTTCATCCTTAAAACTATGTATTGCAAATAATGCAAATAACCAACCACCGTTAAGGAAAAACAGTAATCAAAATATTGTTCCCTCACGGAATATACCATCGTGGAAAAGAAGAAGAATATGATCCTATGTACCAACTCCTTCACAAGGAGACAGAAGTAACAACTATAGACTCTTGTCCATTACCCTAGACCCCAGCCGTTCAAGACTCGCTAGGTAATGACAAGTTCTATACGAAGCACCACGACATAAATGCTGACTTTACGGGTGACAACCCGAGGGATAAAAGCACCCAACCGACCTTTACGGGAATTACCCAGAAGAATAACAAAGGTACCTACTCCGCGCACGTTTTCGGACTTTCACCGAGGGCAACTCGTGCCAAATACCCGTTATCCCGGTACATCTAGATAATTTTTAAAAAATCGAATCGTAACTCAACTATGAAAGCATTTCACAAAGATACATTATACATGTATATATAAATCTATCCATTAATATGGAGATCAACAAAATATTTTCAAAATATTTTTTCTCGTTTTTAACAAAACGTTTCAAAATCTGAGACTCAACTCCAAAAATGAGCTCCAAACCTCCAAAATATAAAATGCTGAGATTTCAATCAAAACTATCGTTTTTCAACAAAAATCACTGTTTTCAAAACAATTTTTGAAAGCCATACGTCCACATGTCATAAGCTGTACTAAACCAAGAAAAGCGAAAATATGTTTTTTACTCGAAAAATAAGGTTAAACACAAATATGACATTTGATGTATTTTCTATCAATGAAAAAGTATACAATTACATATAACACCCTAATACAGCAGTAGGGTCTAGAATCCTACTTCGGCGAGTCGAAACTCAAAACCTCAAAATTCGAACCATGTCGGAACAGGAATCTGATCGGTCGAACACCAAACTAGCAACGTGAATAGTAAGGATCCACAAGCTGATCGTTGAAAACTAGGCTCAAGCAACACAAATATGTAGAGAGAAGGCAGAGGAAAAGAAGAAACAAGCTTTTCCCAAACGTTTCAGCCCACTGGAATAGTTATAGGCTCGGCAAAAAGGCAGTTCAGTCCTTTGAAGAGACCACTTTAGTCGACTGAAACTCCTCGAAAAGCGTACCACCGCCCAGTTCAGTCGACTGAACCCTTCGGTTCTGTCGATCGAACTCAAAAAAAATAGTTCAGTTGACCGAACATACCAGTCCAATTGACCGAACCCTTATGTCACAGCCTACTATTTTGGTCTCGGTTTTTCAGTTCTAAGGCCAACCAAACAAGCCTAAACAAGATCCAAAAAAGCGTAAAACACATCTACATACTATTCTACAACTCCAAAATATAAATCATGCATCGATGATATAGAATATGAAGAAAAATACATCATCATTTATATATATCAAAAATAAAATGGTACAGGATCTCACAACTCTCCCCCATAAGAAATTTCGCCCCCAAAATTCTTACAAGGTCACGAGGTAAACAGGTATGGGTATCTACCACGCATCCCAGACTTAAGCTTCAAAGTCGCTTCCTTAACCCCGTGATGAAGCAACTGAACCTTGACATATGCAATTGTTCTCCCCTGCAACACTTGCTCCTTTGTATCCAGAATTCTCATTGGGCGTTCCTCATACGTGACATCTTCATCAACCTGCAGCTCGGCCCATTCTAACACATGCGAAGGATCAGGCTCTTACCTCCGAAGCATCAAATCGTGAAAGACGTTGTGCACATATGCTAACTGAGGTGGCAAGGCCAGACGGTATACTACCACCCCAATCCTCTCTAGGATCTCGAAGGGTCCAATAAAACGTGGTGATAGCTTCCCGCGACGACTAAACCTCACCAACCTTCTACGTGGCAAGACCTTCAGAAACACGTGATCTCCCACTGCAAACTTCAAAGGTCTCTTCCTCTGATCTGCATAACTCTTTTGGCGGCTCTAAACCATCACCAGACACTGACGAATCAAGGCAGTCTGCTCTATCATCTCCCGTACTAAGTCGGGTCCCAAAACACTGGTCTCACCCACCTCTGTCCAATAAACAGGCGATCTACACGACCTACCATACAGAGCCTCATATGGTGCCATTTCAATACTTGACTGATAGCTGTTGTTGTACGCAAACTCTGCCAGTGATAGATGATCCTCCCAAGAACCCCAAAAATCAAGCAGACAAGCTCTCAACATGTTCTCCAAAATCTGGATGGTCCTCTCAGACTGACCGTTGGTCTGTGGGTGAAAAGTTGTGCTGAAAGTCAAACTAGTCCCCAAAGCCTCCTGAAGACTCTGCTAAAAGCGCGATGTAAAGCGTGGGTCTCGGTCAGAAATGATAGTTACAAGTATTCCATGTAATCGGACTATCTCCCGAATGTACAATCTACTCAATCGGTCCACTGGGTCTCTCACTCGAATAGGGAGAAAGTGCGCTGACTTCGTCAACCTATCAACCACAACCCAAACAGCATCATGTCCCTTCAGCGAGCGTGGAAGTCCTGATATGAAATCCATCGTGATATTCTCCCACTTCCACTCGGATATAGGCAATGACTGCAACAATCTTGCTGGTCTCTGGTGTTCCATCTTTACTTGTTGACAAGTAAGACATCGAGAAACAAACCGAATCACATCTCTCTTCATTCCCATCCACCAGAACTAACGACGCAAGTCACGATACATCTTCATGCCTCCTGGATGCACCGCAAGACGTGAATGATGAAACTCATGTAGCACCTCAGCGCGGCACGACTCTGGCACAAACTGTCGCCCTGTCAACCGTAAACTCTGATCTGAACTCACCACCCATCCTGCTGTATCTATCCCACTGGCAATGCGGTCCCATATCATCTGAGCCTCCTTGTCAGTCCGCTGAGCCTCTAACACGCGTGCGACTAATATCGGCTGTGAAGCTACTAAATACAAAGTCGCACCTTCCCCTGTCTCTCCAAGACACAGATCAAACTCCCTAACGTCTTCAAGCATATCCCACTCTCGTATAGTCACAGAAGCTAACGAGCTATAAGATCTCCTACTAAGCGCATCAGGCACGATATTTGCCTTACCCGGATGGTACTGCAAATCAAAGTTGTAGTCCTCCAACAACTCCATCCATCGTCGTTGGTGACAATTCAAGTCCTTCTGCAAAAACAAGTATTTTAAGCTCCTATGATCAAAGAAGACCTGGAAACACTCACCATAAAGTTAGTGACGCCATGTCTTCAAGGCAAAGACCACGGCTGTCAACTCCAGATCATGTGTCGGGTAGTTCCTCTCGCGTGTCTTCAACTGTCGAGATCCATAAGCTACAACCTTGCCTCCCTGCATCAGAACGTAACCCAAACCCTCATAGGATGCGTCACAGTACATAGTGTAACCCAAACCTCGCTCATGAATAATTACCAATGGTGCACTAGTCAATCTCCTCTTCAGCTCTTGGAAAGCTGACTCACAAGATTCACTCCACACAAACGTAGCTCCCTTCCGCGTCAAACGCGTCATTCGTGCTGCAAGCCTAGAGAATTCCTGCACAAACTGCCAATAATAACCCGTTAGACCTAAAAAACTGCGAATCTCAAAAACGTTCTTCGATCGCTGCCAATCCGTCACTGCATCAGTCTTTGTCGAGTCCACTGATATCCCATCCTTCGATACCACGTGTTCAAGGAATCTCACATCTGTCATTCAGAACTCACACTTCTCGAACTTTGCATACAAGCGATGTTCTCTCAAAAGCTGAAAAACAACATGCAGATGCTCCTCGTGCATCTCCATCGTGGGCGAATAAACTAGAATATCGTCCACGAACACGACCACAAAACTGTCCAGAAAATGGTGGAAGATATGGTTCATCAAACCCATAAATGTAGCTGGAGCATTCGTCAGACCAAACGACATAACCAGAAACTCGTAGTGACCATAACGAGTTCGAAAGGCAATCTTCACTATGTCCTCGTCACTAATCCTCAGCTGATGATACCCTGACCTTAAGTCAATCTTCGAAAAGTAGCGTGATCTCCTCAGCTGATCAAACAGGTCATCAATCCTAGGCATAGGATACTTATTCTTCACTGTTACCTGATTCAGCTTCATGTAATCAATACACAATCTCAAGGATTCATCCTTCTTCTTTGCAAAAAGAGCTGGAGCTCCCCACGGAGACGTACTCGGCCGCACAAACCGCTTGTCTAGCAACTCCTGTAGCTGCACCTTGAGTTCTCAAAACTCAACAGGTGCAAAGTGATACGATGGCATAGAGATGGGAGCAGTTCCTGGAGCAAGATCAATAGAAAACTCCACATCTTGACTCGGTGGCAACTCAAACAGATCGTCAGGAAAGACATCTAGATAGTCGCACACCACATGAGGCAACTCCCCTCGAACTCTAACCGGCTCATCCAACGTGAGAGGAGAAAAGAGGAACCCCAAGTCCCCTCTAACCTGAGTGATGCCGGGCATAGACATCAAACCCTCATCCCGATCACCTACAAAGTAGAAGCAGTCACCCTCCGGCGTACAGATCGACACTCTCCGACGCTCACAATCTATAAAGGCACGGTAGGTAGTCAGGCAATCCATTCCTAAGATGACATCAAATGTGGTCATGTCTAGAATGATAAAATCAAACTCTAAACAACGACCGGCGACTCCTAACTCACAGGACCTGCAATTGTACTCAACACCACATTCCCACTTATATGGGTCTCTACGCTTAATGCACTACCCAGCGGGTCTATCTGTAATCCTAATGCAGATGGAAAAGTAGAAGCGATAAAGGAATGTGATGCTCCCGTGTCGATGAGAACACCGGCCCATGATCTAAAGACTAGAAGGGTACCTCTGATCATGGATGGAGTAGCTGCAGCATCAGGTCTAACTGGTGCCTTGGAAGCACCGGGATCAGCAAGAACATAAGCCATAGCCTGCGGCAGTCTGGTCTGCCCACCATATCTTGAGTCGATGGCTGCCTCACTAACTGAGCTGAAGCACCTCCTTCCGCAACCCTAGAAGTTTGAGCCTTAGGCTGTTGCGGAGCCTGCCACCTCCGTACAATGAAGTAGCTGGCGCTCCTGTCACGCCCTGGATATTCCCCTCTCTGGGACAGTGTATGCGAAAGTACCCGGATTGACCACACCCAAAACAGATAGGTGGGTCTCTCGCCTGTGACTGGACGGGCGCTGAACTCTGAGCCTGGCCCTTCTGCGGGCACTCAATTGAATGATGCCCCGACTGTCCGCATCTATAACAGATCAACCCTCTTTGCTCTAGCCTTCCTGTCGAGGCTACTGAAAGTGTAGGTGCAGACGACTGCGGCTGATACGATCCGGCAAAATGAGAACTAGCTCCAGGCGACCTCTAGCGCTTTTTCCCGCGCCTCAGGAACTGTGCACCTCCGCTGCCCTGCTACTCCCGCTCTCTCTAATCCTGCGGCTGTATGCCAACGAGTTCTCTACTCGGATAGAAGCTTCCACTATCTTGATATACACCTCCACATCCAGAGCTGCAACCCTATCCTTGATAGCAGGTCAAAGTCCTCTCTCAAACCTCCGAGTGCACAACTCCTCTGTCGATACCATCTCTGATGCAAACCGCGACAGATTCGCGAACTTGGCCTCATACTGGACCATAGACAAATTCCCCTGAACAAAGGAGAGGAATTCCTCTCGGTAAGTATCCCTCGAAGTTCTCGGGAAATACTTCTCCAAGAAGACTCTCGTGAAAGCAACGCATGTCTCATCCACAGTGGTCTTGGCAAACTTCCACCACTCTCTAGCATCTTTTCGCAGTTGAAACGCCGCCAACTTTACGCGCAGTGCATCCTCGATATCCAGAGTATGAAAGATCGACGTGGTCACTTCCAACCACTCAGTAGCCACCTTGGGGTTCGGCTCCCCAAAAAAAGTTGGAGGATCCAACCACCGAAACTCCCTCGTGGCCACAAAAGCCCTTGGCTCAAGAACCCTCACACTAGCCCTGGTAGCTTCAGCCATCGCTCGCATAGTGGCCAACATCTCCTGAACAACGTCAGCACCACCCATTTGTTCCTGTGGGGCATGAACGTCTCCCTCCTCTGGAACGTGAACATAAGCACGACCTTGGCCACGGCCTCAGCCACGACCTCGTCCCCATCCTCCCCATGTCAACATAATTTTATATAAAGCAAGATAACAGGATAAGCTTTCCTAGCACATGTTACAACGTAACATAAATACATAAGCATGTTATCACGTAGCCACTTAAGATTAAGCACGTCTCACATACCGAGGAGAACTAACAAGATAGAATCGTTCATTTGGATAACCTAGTTAGATTCCTTTCTAGAAAACACGCCGGCCAAACGCGTTTCTAACTTGGCTTCCAAATCTGTTATTCCAAACGCTCTAAGGCAAGACTCATCAATCCTGAGATTCAACCTCCATACCCACATATACACAACTATCATGCTCAGAAAGCTAACAACATGTTAGAAAATAACGTTTAAACACATGCATGCAAGCATACACAATCAACCTCACAAGGTGATAAACCCTTTTTCCATGGCTCTTGGTATTCGAACCCAGAGCTAAGATACTAAGTTGTCACGCTCCAAAACCCAAGGTCATGTGAAAATTCACCAAACACCAGTTTTATGAAAATAAGTTTTAATAAATTTAAATTAACCTGTTGAAATCACATGATAACCCAATATGCATATCTTATAAACAGTAAACATACACTTCCAACATGTATACAGTATATCGCCTTATGACGTATAAAATTTTCCTTCAAGAACAGGCATACCAAAAAAGAAAACTACTACAGTCTTCCATCATCCGTCAGCACGGGCATCACTAGATCTACACAAGATCATCATCTACATCATCACCTGAAAATGGTTTTATAAAAAATTTCACCCGTGAGGCGAAACCCAATAGAAACAGACAATAAAACTATAAAGCAGGATATGCAATCATATAGTGGGAGCTAATTCAACCACAAACAAAACCAAAAGGTTTTTCATCCAAAACCCCTCAAGTTTTTCCATCAGGCCAACACAAGCCTCCCAAAACGGTTTTATTAACATAAAATTTCATTTTCATCCTTAAAACCATGTATTACAAATAATACAAATAACCAACCACAGTTAAGGAAGAGCAGTAATCAAAATATTATTTCCTCACGGAATGTACCATCATGGAAAAGAAGAAGAATATGATCCTATGTACCGACTCAATCACAAGGAGACAGAGGTAACAACTATAGACTCTTGTCCATTATCCTAGACTCCAGCCGTTCAAGACTCGCTAGGTAATGACAAGTTCTATACGAAATACCATGACGTAAATGCTGACTTTACGGGCGACAAACCGAGGGATAAAAGCACCCAACCGACCTTCTTTACGGGAATTATCCCGAAGGATAACAAAGGCACCTACTCTGCGCACGTTTTGGGACTTTCACCGAGAGCAACTCGTGCCAAATATCCGTCATCCCGGTACATCTAGATAATATTCAAAAAATCGAACCGTAACTTAACTACGAAAATATTTCAAAAATATATATTATACATGTATATATAGATCCATCCATCAATATGGAGATCAACAAAATATTTTCAAAATATTTTTTTTAATTTTCAACCAAACGTTTCAAAAGCTAAGACTCAACCCCAAATGCGAGCTCCAAACCTCCAAAACATAAAATGTTGAGATTTCAATCAAAATCAACGTTTTTCAACAAAAAACCCCATTTTCAAAACAACCTTTGAAAATCATACGTCCACTTGTCATAAGTTGTACTAAACCAAGAATAGCAAAAAATATGCTTTTTACTCGAAAAATAAGGTTTAAATACAAATATGACATTTGATGCATTTTCTACCGATGAAAAAGCATACAATTACATATAACACCCTAACACAGCAGTAGGGTCTAAAATTCTACCTCGACGAGTCGAAACTCAAAGTCTCAAAATTCGAACCACGTCGAAACAAGAATTTGATCGGTCGAACACGAAGCTAGCAGCATGAATAGTAAAGATCCACAAGCTAATCGTCGAAAACTAGGCTAAAGCAACACAAATATGTAGAGAGAAGGCAGAGGAAAAGAAGAAACAAGCTTTTCCCAAACGTTCCAGTCCACTGGAATACTTATAGGCTCCGCAAAAAGCAGTTTAGTCTTCTGAAGAGGCCACTTTAATCGATTGAAGCTCCTTGAAAAACGTACCACTGCTCAGTTCAGTCGATTGAATCATTCGGTTCAGTTGACCGAACTGAAAAAAAATAGTTCAGTCGACCGAACATACGAGTCCAGTAGACCGAACCCCTGTGTCACAGCCTACTGTTTTGATCTCGATTTTTCAATTCTAAGGCCAACCAAATAAGCCTAAAAAAGGTCCGAGAAAGCGTAAAACACGTCTACCTGCTATTCTACAACTCCAAAACATAAATCATGCATCGATAATATATAACATGTAGGAAAACACATCATCATTTATATATATCCAAAATAAAATGGTACAAGGTCTCACAACTCTCCCCCCTTAAGGAATTTTGCCCTCGAAATTCTCTTCAAGGTCACAAGGTAAACAGGCCTAGGTATCTACTACGCATTCCAGACTTAAGCTCCCAAGTCACTTCCTCAACCCGTGATGAAGCCACTGAACTTTGACATACGCAATCGTTCTTCCCTGCAACAATTGCTCCTTTGTATCCAGAATCCTCATCGGGCATTCCTCATACGTGACATCCTCATCAACCTGCAGCTCGGCCCAATCTAACACATGCGAAGAATCAGGCTCGTACCTCCAAAGCATCAAAATGTGAAAGACATTGTGCACAGACGCTAACTGAGGTGGCAAAGCTAGACGATATGCTACCAGCCCAATCCTCTCTAGGATCTCGAAGGGTCCAATAAAACGTGGTGATAGCTTCTCGCGACGACCAAACCTCATCAACCCTCTACGTGGCAAGACCTTCAAAAACACGTGATCTCCCACTGCAAACTCCAAAGGTCTCCTCCTCTGATCTGCAGAACTCTTCTGGCGGCTCTGAGCCGTCACCAGATGCTGACGAATCAAGGCCATTTGCTCCGTCATCTCCCGTACTAAGTCGGGTCCCAAAACACTAGTCTCACCGACCTTTGTCCAAGGTGATCTACACGGCATACCATACAGAGCCTCATATGGTGCCATCCCAATACTGGATTGATGGCTGTTGTTGTACGCAAATTCTGCCAGTGACAGATGATCCTCCCAAGAATCCCGAAAATCAAGCACACAAGCTCTCAACATGTTCTCCAAAATCTGGATGGTCCTCTTAGACTGACCTTCGGTCTGTGAGTGAAAAGTTGTGCTGAAAGTCAAACTGGTCCCCAAAGCCTCTTGAAGAATCTGCCAAAAGCGCAATGTAAAGCGTGGGTCTCGGTCAGAAATGATAATCACAGGTATTCCATGTAATTGAACTATTTCCCGAATGTACAATCTACTCAATCGGTCAGGGTCTCTCACTCAAATAGGGAGGAAGTGCGCAGACTTTGTCAACCTATCAAGCACAACCCAAACAGCATCATGTCCCTTCGGCGAGCGTGGAAGTCCTAATACGAAATCTATCGTGATATTCTCTCACTTCCACTCGGATATAAGCAATGGATGCAACAATCCCGCTGGTCTCTGGTGTTCCACCTTTACTTGCTGACAAGTAAGGCATCGAGAAACAAACCGAATCACATCTCTCTTTATTCTCGTCCACCAGAACTGACGACGCAAGTCACGATACATCTTCGTGCTTCCTGGATGCACCGCAAGACGTGAATGATGAAACTCATGTAGCACCTCAGCACGGCACGACTCTGGCACAAACAGTCGCCCTGTCAACTGTACTCTGATCTGAACTCACCACCCATCCTGCTGTATCTATCCCACTGGCAATGCAGTCACGTATCATCTGAGCCTCCTGGTTAGTCCGTTGAGCCTCTAACACGCGTGCAACTAATGCCGACTGTGAAGCTACTTAATACAAAGTCGCACCTTCCCCTGTCTCCCCAAGACACAGATCAAACTCCCCAATGTCTCCAAGCATATTCCACTCTCGCATAGCCACAGAAGCTAACGAGCTATAAGATCTCCTACTAAGCGCATCAGCTATGACATTTGCCTTACCTGGATGGTACTGCAAATCAAAGTCGTAGTCCTCCAACAACTCTATCTACCGTCGTTGGCGACAATTCATGTCTTTCTGCGAAAATAAGTATTTTAAGCTCTTGTGATCTGAGAAGACCTTGAAACGCTCACCATAAAGATAGTGACGCCATGTCTTCAAGGCAAAGACCACGGCTGCCAACTCCAGATCATGTGTCGGGTAGTTCCCCTCGTGTGTCTTCAACTATCGGGATCCATAACCTACAACCTTGCCTCCCTGCATCAGAACGCAACCCAAACCCTCATGTGATGCGTCGCAATACACAGTGTAACCCAAACCTCGCTCAGGAATAATTAGCACTGGTGCACTGGTCAATCTCCTCTTTAGCCCCTAGAAAGCTGACTCACAAGATTCGCTCCACACAAACGTAACTCCCTTCGGCGTTAACCGCTTCATCGGTGCTGCAAGCCTAGAGAAGTCCTGCACAAATCGCCGATAATAACCCGCTAGACCCAGAAAATTGCGAATCTCAAAAACGTTCTTCAGTCGCTGCCAATCCGTCACTGCATCAGTTTTTGTCGAGTCCACTGATACCCCATCGTTCGACACCACATGTCCAAGGAATCTCACATTTATCATCCAGAACTCGCACTTCTTGAACTTTGCATACAAGCGATGTTCCCTCAGAAGCTGCAAAATAACATGCAGATGCTCCTCGTGCATCTCCCTCATGGGCGAATAAATCAGAATATCATCCACGAACACACCCTCAAAACTGTCCTGATAAGGGTAGAAGATACGGTTCATCAAACCAATAAATGTAGCTGGAGCGTTCGTCAGACCAAATGGCATAACCAGAAACTTGTAGTGACCATAGCGAGTGTGAAAGGCGGTCTTCGCTATGTCCTCGTCCCTAATCCTCAGCTGATGATACCCTAACCTCAAATCAATCTTTGAAAAGCAGCGCGATCCCCTCAGCTGATCAAACAGATCATCAATCCTAGGCATAGGATACTTATTCTTCACTGTTACCTGGTTCATCTTCATGTAATCAATGCACAATCTCAAGGATCCATCCTTCTTCTTCACAAAAAGAGCTGAAGCTCCCCACGGAGACGTACTCGGCCGCACAAACCCCTTGTATAGCAACTCTTGCAGCTGCACCTTGAGTTCTCGCAACTCAGCAGGTGCAAAGCGATACGATGGCATAGAGATGGGAGCAGTTCCTAGAAAAAGATCAATAGAGAACTCCGCATCTCGACTTGGTGGCAACTCAAATAGATCGTCGGGAAAGACATCTGGATAGTCGCACACCACATGAGGTAACTCCCCTCGAACTCCAACCGGCTCATACAACCTGATAGTAGAAAAGAGGAACCCCAAGTCCCCTCTAACCTGAGTGACGCCGGGCATAGACATCAAGCCCTCATCCCGATCACCTACAAAGTAGAATTAGTCACCCTCCGGCGTACAAATTGACACTCTTCGACGCTCACAATCTATAAAGGCATAGTAGGTAGTCAGGCACTCCATCCCTAGGATGACATCAAACGTGGTCATGTATAGAATGATAAAATCAAAGTCTAAACAACGATCGGCGACTCCTAACGGGTCTCTACGCTCAACACCACATTCCCACTGACAGGGGTCTCTACGCTCAATGCACTACCCAACGGGTCTATCTGTAATCCCAATGCATATGCAAAAGCGAAAGAGATAAAGGAATGTGATGCTCCCGTGTCGATGAGAACACCGACCCATGATCTAAAGACTAGAAGGGTACCTCTAATCATGGCTGGAGTAGCTGCAGCATCAGGTCTAACTAGTGCCATGGAAGCACCGGGATCAGAAAGAACATAAGCCCTGGTCTGCGGCAGTCTGGTCTGCCCACCATAACCCTAAGTCGATGGCTGTCTCACTAACTGAGCTGAAGCACCTCCTTTTGTAAACCTAGAAGTCCGAGCCCTAGGCTGCTGCAGAGCCTGTCGCCTTTGTACAGGTGAAGCAGCTGGCGCTCCTGTTGCGCCCAGGATATTTCCCTCTAGGAGAGTGTCTGCGAAAGTGCCCGTACTGACCACACCCAAAACAGATAGGTGGGTCTCTCGCTTGTGAATGGACGGACGCTGAACTCTGAGCCTGGCCCTTCTGCGGGCACTCAACTGAAAGATGCCCCGGCTGTCCGCATCTATAACAGATCAACCCTCTCTACTCTGGCCTTCTTGTCGAGACCACTGAAAGTGTAAGTGCAGACGACTGCGGCTGATACAATCTGGAAAAATGAGAACTAGGTCCAGAAGACCTCTGGCACTTTTTCCTGCGCCTCTGGAACTATGCATCTCCACTGCCCTGCTGACTCCTGCTCTCAATCCTGCGGCTGTCTGCCAACGAGTTCTCTACCCAGATAACAGCTTCCACTAGCTTGATATACACCTCCACATCTAGAGCTGCAACCCTATCATTGATAGCAGGTCGAAGTCCTCTCTCAAACCTCCGAGTGCACAACTCCTCTGTCGATACCATCTATGGGGCAAATCGCGACAGTTTCGGAAACTTGGCCTCATACTGGACCACATAAAAAATTTCCTTGAACAAGGGAGAGGAACTCCTCTCGGTAAGTATTCCTCAAAGATCTCGGAAAATACTTCTCCAAGAAGACTCTCGTGAAAGCAACCCATGTCTCATCCACAGTGGTCTTTGCGAACTTCCACCACTCTCTAGCATCTTCCCACGGTTGAAACGCCGCTAACTTTATGCGCAAAGCATCCTTCTCGATATCCAGTGTATCGAAAATTGACGTGGTCACTTCCAACCACTCAGTAGCCAACTTGGGATTCGGCTCCCCAAAAAAGGATGGAGGATCCAACCGCCGAAACTCCCTCATGGCCACAGAAGCCCTTGGCTCAGGAACCCTTGCACTAGCCCTGGTAGCTTCAGCCATCGCTCGCATAGTAGCCAACATCTCCTGAACAACGTCAGCACCGCCCACTTGTTCCTGTGGGGCATGAACATCTCCCTCCTCTGGAACGTGAACATAAGCACGACCTCGACCACAACCTCATCCCTGTCCTCCCCGCGTAAACATAATTCTATATAAAGCAAGACAATAGGATAAGCTTTCCTAGCACATGTTACTACGTAATATAAACACATAAGCATGCTATCACGTAGCCACTTAAGATTAAACATGTCTCACATACCGATGAGAACTAACAAGATAGAACCGCCCATTTGGATAACCTAGTCAGATTCCTTGTTAGAAAATACGTCGCTCAAACGCGTTTCTAACTTGGCTTCCAAATCTGTTATTCCAAACACCCTAAGACAAGACTCATCAATCCTGATATTTAACCTCCATACCCACAGATACACAACTATCTTGCCCAGAAAGCTAACAACATGTTACAAAACAACGTTTAAATACATGCAATCAAGCATACACAATCAACCTCATCAGGTGATAAACTCTTTTTTCATGGCTCTTAGGTATTCGAACCCAGAGCTCTAATACCAAGTTGTCACGTCCCAAAACTCAGGGTCACGTGAAAATTCACCAAGCACCAGTTTTATAAAAATAAGTTTTCATACATTTAAATTCACTTGTTGAAATCACATGATAACTCAATATGGATCTCTCATAAACAGTAAACATACAGTTCCAACATGCATACAGTATATCGCTTTATGGCGTACAAAACTTGCCTTCAGGAACAGGCATACCAAAAAGAAAAACTACTATTGTCTTTCATCATCCGTCAGCACGGGTATCACTAGATCTACACAAGATTATCATCCGCATCATCACCTGAAAATGATTTTACAGAAAATTTTACCCGTGAGCCGAAGCCCATTGGAAAGAGACGATAAAGCTGTAAAATAGGAAATGCAATCATATAGTGGGAGCTAACTCAACCACAAATAAAATCAAAAGATTTTTCATCCAAAAACCCTTAAGTTTTCCTATCAGGCCAACACAAGCCTCCCATAACGGTTTTATTAACATGAAATTCCATTTTCATCCTTAAAATTATGTATTGCAAACAATGCAAATAACCAATCACAGTTAAAGACAAACAGTAATCAAAACATTGTTCCCTCACGGAATGTACCATCGTGGAAAAGAAGAATAATATGATCTTATGTACCGACTCCATCACAAGGGGATAGAGGTAACGACTATAGACTCCTTTCCATTATGCTAGACCCCAGCCGTTCAAGACTCGCTAGGTAATGACAAGTTCTATACGAAACACCACGACGTAAATGCTAACTTTACGAGCGACAACCCGAGGGATAAAATCACCAAACTGACTTTCTTTACGAGAATTACCCCGAAGGATAACAAAGGTACCTACTCTGCATACGTTTTTAGACTTTCGCCGAGAGCAACTCGTGCCGAATACCTATTATCCCGGTACATCTAGATAATCTTCAAAAAATTGAACAGTAGCTCAACTACGAAAATATTTCACAAATATACATTATACATGTATATACAGATCCATCCATCAACATGGAGATCAACAAAACATTTTCAAAACATTTTTTTTCGTTTTCAACAAAACGTTTGAAAACTTGAGACTCGTTCCCAAAGGAGAGCTCCAAACTTTCAAAACATAAAATGTTGAGATTTCAATCAAAATCATCGTTTTTCAATAAAAATCACCGTTTTCAAAACAACCTTTGAAAACCATACGTTCACATGTCATATGCTGTACTAAACTAAGAAATGTAAAAAATATGCTTTTTACCTGAAAAATAAGGTTTAAACACAAATATAACATTGGATACATTTTTCACCGATGAAAAAGTATACAATTACATATAACACCCTAATACAGCAGTAGGGTCTAGAATTCTACCTTGGCGAGTCGAAACTCAAAACTTTAAAATTCGAACCATGTCAGAACAGGAATCTGATCGATCGAACACGAAGCTAGCAGCGTGAGTAGTAAGGATCCACAAGCTGATCGTCAAAAACTAGGCTCAAGCAACACAAATAAGTAGAGAAAAGGCAGATGAAAAGAAGAAACAAGCTTTTCCCAAACGTTCCAGCTCACTAGAATACTTATAGGCTCGGCAAAAAAGCAGTTCAGTCAACTGAAGATGCCACTTCATTCGACTGAAGCTCCTTTGAAAGTGTTCCACCGCCCAGTGCTGTCGACTGAACCCTTCGATTTAGTCGACCGAACTAAAAAAAAATAGTTCAGTCGACCAAACATATCAGTCCAGTCGACCGAACCCTTGTGTCACAGCTTACTATTTTGGTCTCGATTTTTCAGTTTTAAGGCCAACCAAACAAGCCTAAACAAGGTCCGAAAAAGCGTAAAACACATCTACATGCTGTTCTACAACTTCAAAACATAAACAATGCATCGATGATATATAACATGAAGAAAAACACATCATCATTTATATATATAAAAAATAAAACGGTACAGAGTCTCACAATAACAAAGGATTAACGTAGAGCATCAAAGAGTACAAATTCAAGAGTGTCGAAAACCTTAGGCGAGGGAGTTGGCAAAATTCTGAGGCGTCGGTGCTACAAGAGGTAGGATTTAGACTAAGTTGAGTGCTTTACTTTGATTTTTGTTAATTTTTATAAACTATAATCAAGTTTTAATAAAAACCTAAATACGATTGAAAATTTTAGATTTGGGGTTATGTTTTTGAAATCTTGTAAATTGTGTTGAACCGATGGTTTAACCATAGAAACGGTAAATTCTCTTTGAATGCTTGGATTTGAAATTTTAATTTAAATCATGAGTTTGTGGATGATGTAGATGCAACAAAAATCTTAAAGCGTAAACTAAATCACTTGATTAGCTGACCTGAATATATAATCTACGTTTATAATTCTAAGTTAGGG